>CM022754.1:30638577-30861077 GCA_012411365.1 Ameiurus melas | reverse complement strand
TAAGTTTCAGCTTACGTTCATCTATATTGCCGTTTTTCTGCAAACCGACTATTATGACAAGCTCCTCGTTCCGGCTGAGCGACTGTCACTGTGAGTCTTACTGTAGTTGGTTGATTAGTTAACTTTTCTCACACGGAAGTGTTCGAAAAGAGAGACAGTTGAGGCTGTGGGACGTGTTTCCGCAAGTGAGGAGGACTTTGACAGGACAGGTCAGACTGTCAGGATTAGAAATGGAGATAAACCACCTGTCTTCACTTTCCTTACTCATCTCCAAACAGTAGGTGTAAAGATGAAAGATTTAACAGCTTGTCATCAAATCGTGGTTCGTTATTATTATTATTATTATTATTATTATTATTATTATTATTATTATTATTATTATTATCACATAATATTTACTACTGCAATTCTAAATGTTTTTACGGATCCATACATGATTATCTTATAATAATTACCTTTGGAATCGAAAGTTTTGGAGTAAATCTGTATTATTTTATTGCTAATAAAATTTGATTTGTATTTGTTCCATTTTGGTACAATGATGGTCAGTTATTAGTCCTTAAATATGCACTATTTCGAGTATTTATTTATTTATTTTTCCAGTATTTAAAAATGAGTGAGCTTCGTTAACAGAATTCTGACCTGGAGCACAAGAACAGCTGAAAGTTGGGGTTGAAGACAGAAAAAGCCATTTCCACAATGAAAAAAAAAAAACATTATGCACATTTCATGTACATTCAATTATATTACGCTGGGATGTGTCAGCATTTATTAACCAATAAATATAAGCCATATGCTTGACAAGTGTGAGTTTTCACAATTCCTTATGACAAAGGCCTAATCATTTTCCAAGTCTAACTATCGAGATTCTGAGTAACTGGAGCCAGAACGATTTTTTGTACTCCACGTAGATCAAAAACCATTGAAATCGTTTGTGAAATGTAAAAATTTCTTTTTGTTTATAGGGTAGTCTTGCCTGGATCGATATGGCGAACAGGTTGACCTATCACAGCAACAGGTCAAAGAGGCCAAACTGGCATCTATGTATGTCTATGACTTCACTTAGCACAAAGGTGGAGCTACTTTTAGGCCACAACTGCCTTTGTGTAGTCATGTGTCTCATCTGCATATTCAGTAGAAGGAACTGATAAGCAGTGTGCAATGCAAATGTCTGTGGCCTCTTTTTAACACTGCAAAAAAAAAAGTCATCTTAGCAAGTGAATTTAAAGATGGTGGTATATTTTTCTACTGTGTCTTCAGGGGAACCTCAAGTGGGACCTCCCAATTGTGTTAGAGGCTCTTAAAGAGCCTACTTATATTGGCTTGAAGTGGGTGTCTTTGAAAACTGCCTTCCTGCTAGCAAGCACCCCACTTCATTCCACAGTTGGGAAGTTGCATGCTCTGGTGATAAACTAGCTTTATATGCAGCAGTGACCAGATGAGTCTGGAGTTACCTCATGGTTAAATCCAGGTTTTTTGCCTAATATAAATATCACATGGTAACTGTGTGAATCAGTCTATTGACCATGCAGCCTTCTGTATCCAGTAATTTCTTTGTGGTGTTTTTGGACCAGACAGCATCCATTTGATTCACCGACCAGCTGTTTATTTGGGGATAAGACATGGGGTGCTGCCTTGTAGAAACAGAAGTTAGTCAACTGGGTGGTGGAAGTAATCACTTAAGCCCACAGATGACCTGTTTGACATATCACTGGTTTTCCAGGAAAGTTTTCTTTATATTATGGTAATTTCTCTGGTAAAATTTGAACCTCATAAACCCTCTCAAGAACCCAGCAGTATCTTGGGATGGTTCAGAGAATATTCTCCTCTGCTAACCTGTTACTATACTGAAATAAACCTGGTTAGTTGCCATATGGTTCCTGTTACATTTGTATTGAATAACTTGTTGAAAAAAAAAAATTAACTAACAAAAAACACAAACTTCAGTGACGTGTTGCCTGGTGTTGAGCCAATTTGCCAAGATGCTGTGCAAAAAGCAAAGCAAAGGTGCATGGAATTGGAAAGATCATATGTAAGCAGAAACTGTGGCATTGGACACTGGCAATGTCAGGCATCTGAGCTCATTTTTTCCTGTTAGCAGTCTAACAAGCCTGAAGATGTAGTCCTTCAACTGTGAACCAACTGTAGTTCCACTCTGCACCTCAATACCTGGACAGTGTTCAAGAAAATAAAGAAATAAGTATAGGTGAAATCTATGAAAAAGAAAAACTGAGATTAAGTTGTCAGTGTACCGTGCAGTGGCTCTGTATGGAAAAGCCATTGCTGGGGCATTAAGACATGTCATATGAATGTCATCCTGTTGTCATATACATGCTAATGTCCATGAATGACAGTTGCACATCCACCTCACATACATAAACCTCCTGCCACCTGCCAAACCTCAATAAAGATAAAATTGAGACAAATTTTTCCCTTGCTTATTATGTAAAACTATTCCCATAAAATCAATTCCTTTTTTGCGACTATAAACTACTTTAACTTTGACTTCTCGTTCAATTCGATTTCATTATGTATTGAGTCCAACTACTTTAAAATTCTGCAGTAAAATTCATTTCTTATTCTGAGGTATCATGTAGCCCACTCTGAATTGAACCTACTGGGTCTGATGGTTTACCAATTGGAATTAATAACTTTTTTATTGGTTAAATTTGATTCTTGGTTTAATGGTCTACCAATTTAGCTCTTGTGGTGGTGAGAAGAGACCAAATATCCCTATGATTGTTTAAAAAAATTCTGAAAACAGTTATGGTAAGATTAGATTAAGTTCTAGACAAAGCATTGTTCATCTTCATGGGGATATTTTATCTCTTGCCATCCCTAAAAAAGCTGAGAACATTATTTACATTAATTCAGTTTTCAGTACAGTAGCTAGGTCTGCCAGGTCTGGGTGCATACCTCATTTATAACTTTAGCCACCTCTAATAACCATCCAATTAGAGTCTTGTCCTTTATAACCAATAGAGAAACATGGTAGCATTGACAGTGAGAGAAGATTGTTGGAGAATGAGATGGTGATGCATTTTTTGAGTTAAGCCAGGTTCACACTGTATGATTTTGGCCACAATTAGGTCATTGGAGATAACTTTTGCGAATCCTAAAAGATTCCTATAATCCTAGGCCAAAAGCTGTAGTCTTTGATTGCTAGTTTGGCATGTTCCCAGAGAGCCGATTAATGGCCATCGCAATTTTTCCTCCGATTAAATTCTGCCAGTGTCAGAAGATTTGAGTCAATGTCCTGTAGTGTGGCTTCTCTTGCATGTGTCTGTTTTTCAAATCTTGATTGTCGTACAGTATGACATTAATGAAAACTGAGATCCTACACTGTGACATGGCTTACTATACAGTGAGTAGTACTGAGTAGTAGTTGAAGATAACAATCATTTAAATATATGCATAGTAGTATATGTATGTGAACATTTGGGTGATAAGTAAAATGTAGAGTACAGTAGTGTAGTGCAGACTATAAAGTACAGTACATAGATAATGTGCAATGTTTATTTATCTAGCAGTCTCATGGCCTGTGGGAAGAAACTGTCCCTGAGTTTCTTTGTGTATGCCACACTACTGCAGTATCATCTACCAGAAGGCCATTAAAAAAAAAATTGCGGAAAGAACTAGCAACAGTGTACTGTATTTTCCTGCCATCTACTGGCCACTATTTTGAAATCATTAGAAATAATATCTTTATAGATGGTAATGAAACAGAAAACAAAATATAAGGGTAAATGGCATGGAAATTAGATGAAAATATGACAAAGAGGCAGAATTTCTTCAAGTGATCCTTATTTTATTGCTTACAGCCAGAGAGAAGAGCACATAAAGATTTTTAATAGTCCTTTGTGACTGTTGCTTGTCAGACTGTACGAACATGATCCCCACTATATACTACCAGAATTTGTACATTCACTTGGGCACTATAGGAACACTATACTAATGCTGGATAGGGCCTCCATTTGCTCTCCAAACAGCCTCAATTCATAATGGCATGGATTCCACAAGATGTTGGAAACATTCCTTTGAGATTCTGGTCCATGCTGACATGATGGCATCACGTAATTCCTGCAGATTGTTCAGGTTCGCTTTCATATTTTGATTCTCCTGTTCTACGACATCCCAAAGGTGTTCAGATCCAGTAACTGGGAATGCCAGTGCAGAACACTGAACTGATTGTCAGGTTCAGGAAACCAGTTTGAGATTACTTTTGTTTTGGTGCATTATCATGCTGGAAGTGGCCATAAAGGGGTACACATCAGCAACAGTACACAAATAGGCTGTGGCATTCAAGCGATGATTGAATATTAACAGGCCAAAGTGTGCCAAGTAAACATTCCCCACACCATTACCCCACCTCCACCAGCCTGAACTGTTGACACAAGGCTGGATGGGTTCATGGATTCATGCTGTTGGAGGCAAATACTGACCCTATCATTTTTCCAGTCTTCAATTGTCCAGTTAATGGTGAGCCTGTCCCCACTGCAGCCTCAGCTTTCTGTTCTTCTGTCAGCTTCTCTCAGCTCAAACCAGTCTGGTCATTCTCCGCTGACCTACCTCATCTCATATCTGTACAATTCAAGATACAGTTATATAATTTTTTCACTTTATGTATTATGTATTCAAATTGGATACATTTTTTAAATTTATATCTTTTTTGCATTTTACTTTCCCTTACTTCAACACATGGTCGAAAAGGACAGTGATTTGGTGAAACACGTTAATTAATTGAACAATTCATCAAATTTAGCTAATTTAGACGCTAACAATACTAATCACATCACAAACATAGTACAATGATTCATTTTGGTAGGCCCAAAAATCCTTGTGGATTTGCACATGCCATGCCACGATGTCACAAGGTTCGGGGAGGAATAAGTTCAAGCACATCATCAAAGTACATCCTCAGAACGTGGCCAGAAGAATCTTGTAACAAACTCTTAAGTGGGCTATGAGAAGGAATGCAGCGGCAGGACTGGATCCTCTTAGCACTCTTTATTATTCTACTTTTTTCTTCTTCTTTTTTTTAGCGCACACAAATGACGCAAACTTGCGCCTCTCTCTCTCTCTCTCTCTCTCTCTCTCTCTCTCTCTCTCTCTCTCTCTCTCTCTATCTCCCTCTCTCTCTCTTTCTTTCTCTCTCTCTCTCTTTCTTTCTCTCTCTCTCTCTCTCTCTCTCTCTCTCTCTCTCCCTCTATCTATCTCTCTATCTCTCCCTCTCTCTCACTCACTCCCTCTCGGCGAGTGTCTTTTGTCGCTTCTCACTGCAACAGAAAACAATAATTAAGAGAGTTCCCCATAGCATTTTACAGTGCATTCCTTACCACTCGCCTTCTCTGGCTCCGCCCTCCATTCACAAACGGCGCTCGGACACGCCCCCACCTCCACAACCCTGTTTGGCCCAACCCTTTCACTTGCACATGGGATTTATCTGTGCATCCCTTCTTGCCCTGTACTCTCTCTCTGCAGCTGTCTTTGCCATAACACAACAACTCTATCAAAAAGGATAGTCGATATGAAGACTTGATCAACTACCTCCATATTCAAAGATAATATATGCTTAATGAAAATGAATATAGGGTTAAAGTCACCATATGTACGTTCACAAGGTGTATCTAAGAGGCTCTTTGCCAATGCCAGTGTTGATTCCATTGTCCCAAATATGAGGTTAAATATAAAACTAATAATAATCATCATTATAAAAATATATTTATATATAATTTATATATATATAATATATATATATATATATATATATATATATATATATATATATATATATATATATATATATATATATATAATTTCCTCAGTCTTATCAATACAATAATTTAAAGAAGTAGTAACCATTCAGCCCTTTAACAATCGTTCAACCCTGTTCCATTAAAAAAATTTACAAGGTTGAATAAAAAAGCTAGTAACTGCCTTAGCTAGCAAATTTCATTGCACCATACCACGGCTTTCAGTCAAGAGTTGTTGTAGTTTGTACCAAAAAAAAAAAAATTCTATACAGATCCAATCACTTTGATTTTTTTCCATAACAGAGCTGAAATACTGAGCTTGACAAAGTCCATATTGTGTAAATATAAAGAAACCTACCTCTGTTTAAACCATGTTGTCAGAAAGACTTTGATGATGTCACTTCAACAAATATGATGTGAGAAACATCAAACCATTATTTTTAATAGGGTGAAGTGTTACAGTGTAACAGGGTTGAACCGAACGTTTTGAAAATAAATAAATAAATAAAAAATGTTCATGACAAGTTAAACTATGACATTTAAATGTCAATAAAATGAGATGTAATAAGTTTTTTTTTCCATTCTACATAAACTATTAAAATGTAACAGGGAAGATTGGGGACATGCAAAATGGTTGATATTTCAGTGAATCACAAACTTTAAAAAAAAAAAAAAAAGAATTATGCTTTTTTTTTGTATAGCACATTACAAAATATCCAAATCAATTAATTAATGGGACTATGTGGAATATCTGTTAATTCTCTTGCTATTTATATCAGTAGTAAGTCATGGGTACAGAAAGGGCATCAAATCCTGAGATGTGCCATTTAGCATGTCCACTACAGTGATATGATAGTCAGTGATAGTAAGTTAAGATGAAATGGCCACTGCAATGGTCACTGCACTGCATACTCCCTGTACCCACAACCATCTTCTGGTGGCTTTTATAAGTGTCTAATATAATGGCTTTTTTTCTTTCTCTATAAAGCCCAGAACCGATTTCTAAAAGCAGAATTTTAACATTAGATGGCAGCATAACACTAGAAGTAAAGCAGATGTTTTGAAGTAAATTATGGTGTATTAGGTTGGGGTTTATTATAGTGCTGTAAGTATTCTGGTTTCATGCACACTATATATAGGACAATGCATCATCTGTAATACACAAATAAATAAGTACTCCTAATTGAATACTGTTAATGGTATCATAGTCTTAGAGTACTGATAACCAGGAATTGGAAATGTTTTTGCAAGTAATATATATTCTTAATGGCAAAAACAGACATGGTTATTACTGGTCTTAATAAAATCATCTTATGATCATGTTTTGTGACACATCATCATTCTAAATTGTCATTGGAGGATAGCAGTTCAGCAGCATGCAGTACTGTTTACTATACATGTTTTGCATGCAATAATTTGTAGTGTATTGCTTTTGTTACATCTTATAAATGTTTTTTTATTCATGTATCAGTTATTTATGTGCATATAGAATGTGTATTTTAGAACTTATGGATTAAATATGGATGATCATAATTCTGCCTTATTGTTTAAAAAAAAGATAGTAATAAAACTCTTTCATTCTTTTTTCTCACAAGTGTTTAATAGTTGCTTATACCATTTGATTTTCACTTGACAATGACAATGATTTGACATAAATATAACTTTATCATTAGATCAGTATAAAAGTAATGGTTAAATATTTAATTTCAATATACAAAGCCCATATTAGTTCATGTATAAAAAAATAGTTAATCTCTGAGATTACAAGTATATTATTATTATCATATAAAAATATGAATTTATAACATACATTTTTTTATGCCATTATTGATGGAATACATACTGCTACAATTATTGCACATTTCCCCACTATACACACATCCAGCTTCAAGTATGTAAGTAGGTGAACAGATATTAGTGTCCAAGCCTTTCACATCCAGGTTCCACAAAGACCTCTTCTTTCAGTCAATTTCCGTTATGGAGGCGTATTGGTGAAAGTCTTTTAGCTGGTATATGAGTTTTCTGTCCTCTTTCTCCTTGCTAGAAAAACAGTGGTGTTGGGTTTCTTGGATAACCCCATTGCTTCTCCAGC
Source organism: Ameiurus melas (assembly GCA_012411365.1). NCBI lineage: Eukaryota > Metazoa > Chordata > Actinopteri > Siluriformes > Ictaluridae > Ameiurus > Ameiurus melas. Next base: position 30,853,232 of record CM022754.1, on the reverse strand, counting down.
GATTTGAAGAAGTGGCATGTCCTGCGTTGGGGGAGAGACAGAGAGCCTTGTCAGATCCCAGAGCTCCGTAAGATCGAGAAATATCCCAAAATAATGCACACACAACTGCTCAAGTATCTTTTCATATTGCTGCCATAAGCCCACACCCTTGTTATCTCACTTGAACTCCTGCTTCTCTTTCTTACAAAACAGAACTGCCTGACCCATTTTACACAAACACTCATTGTTTCCAGATGACTTGAATCCTTATCTTTAGTCCTGTCTCTCTGGTGAAGGACGGAGAAAGATGTTCCAGCTGCTTGAACATGGTAGTTCCTCATTTTTGTGCCTACAAAGGAGTTGTCAGTAGTATTTCAGCAAACTGAGCCAAAATATGAAAAAGGCTCAGGACAAACCGAAGATTGATGCTTAAATCAGTTTTTGAGGCGAGTCATGTCTCTGGGCTTGCAGTGTGGAGAGATTCAGATGGCCCTCCCTGTGGGCTGGAGCGGTGGAGCGTCGGAGGAGGGAACGCCTCCGTCGCCGTCCATAGCCACAGGGACTCATCTTGCGTGGGGGGGCGTTATTTGTCTTATTACTGAGATGGTTGATGCGGTAGGCTAAATCATGTATTGAGCAGGTGAGCAGGTTACAGCCCCGTTTCATCCTACCACTTGGCTGATCACTGCAAAAAGCAAACAAGCCACAAATAACGAATTTACGACTACTTTACGACCTCCCAGAACATTCAGAAAAGGCATTTTATTCAGTGGACTGACGTATACATATCTCGAAGAAACATATTAAGGGTTAACAGTGTTTCATGTGTTCTGTTACTTATGAAGAACTGAGTCAGCAGAGACTCTGCATTGCATTTTGAATATGTGAAATTTGTTATGAGAGTTATTTGGTTAATGGTTTCAATTTTAAAAATCATGAAGAGCAGATGAATGAGAGCAGGAGTGTGGTCAATTTGGTATTACAAGCCCTGCCCCCCAAAATGACACCCCAATACTGACCTCAAATCACATCTCAGATTGTCTATTACTCTTATGCAATTAAATAAATCATATCTACATAGATTGTGTTGATTTAAATCATCATTGGAACATAATTGGTATTAATTATTATGAACTATATATCTACAATGAAGCCCATTATACCATTCATAATGTGGCCATTCATTTTGCACCATTTTGAAAATCAGAAAATCACATTTAAATGCAAACTTCTATACATTTTATTAAGTGGTACCACAGCATTGTCACCCCATGTCTAAAAACCGAGACATGCCAATGGAAGGAAACAAGCCTACCTGTTCTGTGATATAGGTGGCCCTGTATCCCTGTTCTCAACTGAATCTTCTAAACTCCTATTATGCATACAGGGATCCTTGTTTTGAAGCTCTGCATTCAGTCTGGCACACAAAGACCAGCACAAACATATCAGAATTGCAAACTCACTATGCAATTGCAAAAAGAGAGACAGATAAAAAAAAAATGCTTATGCTGATGCTTAGACGTACTTCTTTTCTCCATCAGAATTGGGAGGAAGTGTTGCACTTATAGCACAAGGCACAAAAGCAGCCAGCAAACACCAAAACAAAATACTCTGAGAGACCTTCTTCATTTTGATTTCACCCTGAGGAAGGAGGACAGGTCATTGTGTTAGTTTGTGAACCACTAAATAATGTATCTCTGTAGAAATTGAACATTTCCTTAAAATACCACAGACAGCAAGTCTAATCAACATCCATCCCTAATCTGCATTAGTCACTGTATGACAAACATATTACATTCAGACAGATGTTATTGGTGCTATAATGAGGCATGGAGCAGGCATGGAGCTGTGCTGCTTTGCTGGGGGTCAATAAGTGTTGCCTCACACATGATGATAACCAGACTGCTGACAGCCGGATGTCTTTCCAACACAAACTTATTTTAGCCTTGACCTCTGAGGAAATTCCAAACATTCAACTGATGATAATTATGTCTGAGTAGCATTGCAAGGATACATACCTGAGAAGCTTTGTTCTTGAGTAAGAATCAAGAACTCTACTCCTGAATTCTCAACACTGATTGGTTGGTTCAGAAAAATAGGATTTCCCAAATAATGTCCAGTGTGTGTGTGTGTGTGTGTGTGTGTGGTGTGTGTGTGTGTGTGTGTGTGTGTTAGAGAAGGATGCAGCTGTGACACTACCAATCCTCTGAGTCTAAAAGGCAAACCTGGGAGCCTTTTATACTTTACAGGGGGTGGGAGGAGGCGGGAGTTAGGATGAGTGACAGTCAGCCACATCCCCAGCCTTACATGCCCTGTCTTGTGCGGACAAAGGAATGATTTTCCAGCATCACTAACTATAACTGTCCATTAATGGTCCCACGGCATTTGTTATAATACATTTAAAATCATTTTTAATGGTATGTTTTCTTCTATACGGTGAGAAGGTTAGAGTGTTTGGGGTCTTGACTTGTCTAAATTAATGTTCAATATATTCTAGTCGTGCAGTATATACATGAACTGCATTAATCCTTAATATCCATGCACTGAATGTTGATGAATCTCTTATTGGTTATTTTTCAGAAAGTGGAATAATGACTTAACACTTGCAATTCCACCACCTAGACATTTTGCTAGTGTAGTGTGACTTTATCTAAAAATAAAGAAATAAATCTGACATGCTGTTCTTGCTGTTGTGTGTTTAAAAAGTAATATAATTACATTCATAATTTTCATCTCTCACCAATTTGATTTGAACATTCATTGACATGTTAAATATATTAAAGCAAATCACTTTCTTTGACATTATAACACTTTCAGTAGGTTTATGTTCATTCTTGAAAAGTGGTCATCTTCTGTGAGGCCTGATACTATTGTAAAATTCATGTAATATGCAAACTTCTCAGTTATATGAAGAATGCCATTTTTCTGATGCTTAGGACACAGATTAAAATTTTCCATTTAAACCCCAAAGAGTTATCCAAATAAATCTGAGGCCACATAATCAGTTTGGCTGAACTTTGAACTTTGCAGCACTTTGAGCAAGTGTCCTTTTGAAGCTTGCTTATGCTCACAACATCTCTAGTTTTTAGTTGCAGTGTTGCAGTACATTGGCTTTAGTGACCTCTTCTGTCATGTTGGAGTAGAATTGTAAATATGCTTCTCTTGGAGAGTTGGTGACTATGGTAACCTCACGTTAAGCCCCTCACACGTCCCTGAAAATACTGCAATCAATTGATCAAATGGGTTGTACGTGCTGAGAGCATTGCTTAATGCTCTGAGGCATTAAACAACACCCAAAAATGATTTTTCACATAACAGCACATAACCGAAATTAATTCATCCTTACAAAGGATCCTTTCCAGATGCATCTCAGAAGACATATATTGCAATATCCCTTGTTGGAATAAACAGCTGTTGGTCGAATTACGTGGCCCGCTGTGCTATCTGGCCAGTCACACTTCATAGCAGCTGAATTTTGTCTGGCCTGGAGGCTTATGGGTAAACAATGTCTATCCTCACTATGTTTCTTTGTGAGTGATATGATAAATGAGTATTTGGATTCAGTAGGACGTAGTGTAACTGGGATAGTCTGCCTTATGGTTCTCTGTTGTTTAGTTAGCATAACTAAAATTTTATGCATGTTAATACTGCCTGTCCGGACATCTAACATTTCTTTCTGTTTTTTGTTTGTTTGTTTGTTTGTTTTTAACATAATTCCTTGTGATTAGAAATACCGGGCAAATATTGATTATCTGTATATTGCAGCAATAGCATCCCGTTTGGATGTTAACCCACCCATATTCAGAGACCACAATTATTCTTTATGAGTAACAGTGATATGTGGAGCTGTAGCATTAGATCATGTGACAGGATGAATTAACTTGTGACTGATAGACTCACAGACTTCGGCATGTTCTAGCATGACTGAATGATATCAGCATTTAGAGATAGAAGCCAAGTCCTTGCACTTCCAGTCATACAGGAGTCATCATTATTCTGCAGATTGTGAACCATCACTGATCATGTTCAACTCTTGTGCACTTGAAACTCCTGCTACGAATTTGACATGCATATTTAAAAAGTTTCTCCCCTAGTTTCTTTTCTCAAGCATCTCAACTGTGCTGAATTTTTTGAAGAGTCTTTGCTAAATACGTAATTTATTATAATTGGATTTACTTGATGATCAATACTCATTTATTCAAGTACTAATTATATAAACATCCATTTTAGAAAGACAGATGGGTGTAATTAAAAACAAGTGCCTCACATTGCTTTTACACTCCCAGTTGTATGTTGTATAGAATGTTTTTACGCATTGAGAATAATTGCAAACAGATCTAAATCTATACAGGCATCTCTAAAGAGTTATTTTTAATACATTATATTCTTACATAATCAACATCCATGTGATTATGTAAGAATATAATATCTATGTGTCCATGTGTTGTAACATATGCGGCGTGATCAGCTAGCATGAAGGATGTCACGTCTCTGTCTAGTAACTGACCTGCGTCTGTTCCTCATTAATAAATGGAAAGCACAATGCACTGCTCACAGTTGTGTAAGGTTTTAAAGAATGAGCTACATTGCACATGAGAGGTGAACTCCACATGCTTCAGACAATTTCTCATTATATGCACACTATGTTTTCTTTCAACACCCAATCCACAAGTAACTCCAGCTCTTGCTGCTACACCTTGACTACTTCATTAATCAAAAGGTCTCTGAACACTTTTGCCTCCATGTTGAGCTTAAAATAGCAACAAGTGCTTTTCAACACTGTAATGTTACAACTTTTTTGGAAGCTCTAGAACATCAGCTGTTTTTAAAAATGTGAAGAGTTCACAGTAAAAAGGATGCATTAATTTTGTGCTGGAATTCAGCCATCACATCATTCAGGCTCACAAACATAGTTAAGAACACAAATTGTGAAATCACTCAATTCTTTGTGAAATTGTATCTAGTCCACTAATGCTTTAGTTATTTGCAGTATTCACAGTTTGCTTGTTTTTTTTTTTTAGTATTTATTTGTGGTAATGTTATTACCACAGTAAGGCTGTTGCAGCAGACTGTTAGTGTTTAACAGGATGTGACTGCACTGAAAACTTATGCATGGAATGTCTTATGCATTGAATGTATTAAGCCAAGATTCTAGGAAATAAAAATACGACTCCCTGTGGTCCCTGGCTGAGCTTGGCTTATATTCACGTAATCTTTTGTTTTTTCTGTGTGGGTAAGTAGCTGCTGTGCTATTTACGTCCTTATTATATTACACAGTGCTGATATGATGGCCATCAAGGTGATGTGGATATTATAATGGCAATGTTTTTATGACTTAATTTTTATTCATCTAACATTGGCAACATCAGTGGTAACTGCAGTATTTCAGTATTGCGTGAATTAAATTATGTTTGTATCCATGTATTTCAATCCAAGGTTTGACACCATATCAAGTATTATGTCAAGTATTTTATAAATGATCACTATGTAAAAAAGTAGTACACTTTAGGGTATTTATATTTTAGGATTTTTAGGATCGTGTCATGTTATTATGATGCCATATTTATGATAATGTCGTGTCATTATGATGTGACATGTCAAATGATGTGTCATCTCTTAATACAAGTTTACTTACTTCTTGAGTTTCCTTAAATTGTACTTGAAAGGATGGCAGCACGTTTGCTTCTATTCCCTGTTTTACACCACTGTATTTTTCATACCTTGGCATCTCACCTGTTACGGCATCTGTACCCAGAACTGTACACACTAAACTGTCTATTATTATTTATCAAAACTAAGTCCCTTGGACCGCTTGGTTAGTTGTAGCCTTGGAAATACTCTTGAGCTTAGATTTTTGGCTTAGATTTTTTCTTTTTGGCTTAGCTTGGTGGACTGCTTAGATTCAAGCTGCATAGTGGCACAGGGGGTAGTGTTGCTGCCTCACAGTTCCAGGGTCCGTGGTGTAATCCTGAGCTCAGGTTATTTTCTGTTCATGGGCTTCCTCTGGGGTCTCCGGTTTACTCCAACCTCCCAAAAACCTGCCAGTAGGTGGATTGACCATGCTAAATTGCCCTAGGTGTGAATGTGTATGCATGCTGCCCTGCAGTGAACTGGAATCCCGTCCAAGTTGTTTTAGAGCTTCATGCTCAAGGTTTGCTGAACAGGCCTGATCCACCAAGACCATGAATGGGATAAAGTGGTTACTGAAAATAAATGGATGATCTGCACTAGCAGAATGTATTTGTTGGCAGCTAAATACTTATTTCAACTTATTCCAGTCATTCTAAACCCAGAAACTACTTTAAATGTTGTTGAAAGGTGATCAATTCTTGCATGCTGGGTTATTGAGTATTTTAAGAATGAAAATGGCTCAGTGTAAAGATGTTTAGTGAATTCAATGGTCTGTTTCCACATCAAATGACCTAATAATAAACATAAATCAGCAAGTTAAAACATTAAAACAAATCTAATGCAGTGTTGAACAATGTTGAATTTAAAAGTATATACTGTGATTGGTCCTTTTTATCTTATTTCACTGAAATTTGTACTTTGTAGCTGCTTGCATCCTGTTAAATTATTTGATGCTTACCAACAATTTACAGCACTTCACCCACCTACATGAAATTTGTCAAAAGGATCTAGCTTGTACACCCTGGGTATTAGCAGTATCAAGTTGCAAGTAAATGGCACATGGTGTCACTGTCACCATGTGATCTAAAACCTGTCCCTTTTCACAGTCATTCCAATTGACTTAACTGCCCACCTGCAGTCACAATGTAAATTTACTCATTATGACTGAAGAGGAATTGTTGGAAACTTAGATCTGCAGCACATGCCTCACTGTCAGCTTATTTGACAACTCTGTAGTTGAATTGTATTATCCCTCACCTCATTTTATGTAAAAGTGTCTGTAAAATGAATAAATATAAGTGTTTTTCTTTCAGTGCCATTTTATTAAAGTGCCTCTAGATTCTTTCATATAGCTGTTGTAGGGCAATTCATGTTTTTTCTCCACAAAACCATTTAAGCAAAAATCAGGCTATAAATTAATTTCTACAATAAAAATATGTTGAGTGCATTAACTGACAGTGACATTTTGTGAAAACACCATACATTATCTGAAAAAGAACTATATCTAAAAGGTTTTATTACCAAACAACATAACACGTGATTGTTTCCTTGTCCTAACACATTTGATTCAACTAATGAGACAATTATCAAGCTGAGCATTTCTGTAGTCTTCCAGCAATGGTCTGGTTAATTGATTTATGACATTCTGTGCAAATGTTCATTGCGTGTTGGAGCTGAATTATCCAAATACGTTTTCAATTAACTGTTTAAAAAAAAACATGCTGATATCTAAATTCAATCTTACAGGGGTTTTTTTCTTTTTCATAAAATATGCACCTTTGTAGATACACTTTTCAGATCTTCAAGCCTTTTAAGTCTCCTGGATTTTAGCAAATCCTTTCAATCATGCAATCGAGAAAATGACATTGTGTTTATGTGTCTTGAACGAATTTGAGCACTGTTTGGAATGTAGGGAGGATTATAGCAGGAAATCAACAGGTTATTTTAAGTTCATATTGGTGTGTGAAGACAGTTTTCTGCATTGTGTGCGTGATCAGAGAGGTCAGGTGGTGAATCATGCTAAGCACGGAACGTTATCATCTTGGGGGTAATGGCACGGATGGTTTTAATGCCTTGAAATCTAGCCTCTCAGAATGTCAAGAATTTTTCCGTTTATCTTTATAGTGTGAGAGGAAATAAATTTTGGACTTTCCCAATTTTCAACATGTGATTTGAATTTGTCCCCTGTACAAACACCTGATGTATTATATTCAGACTTACCGCACTATGCATGACCAAATGATTTACTGCATAACACATTGACTAAGACCATGTTTAGGTCCATTCAGGCACTTAATTAAGTTTTTCCTCATATCCTAGGTGTGTTGAATTTGGACAGAAAGTCTATCTTTTTATATTCTGTGATAATGGACTCTTCTTCTGTTGAGCTGTTGTCCCACCACTGATGGATTTGTTTTTTGGGGGGTGGAGGAGGGCTGTTAAATTACATCATTTGCTATTGTTATTTTATTCATGCTGTATTTGTCAATAATGTAATTGATGTCTATGTTGGCCACTGTGAAAAGCATCCTTCCCCTTCCAGCTCTAGTGAAGATGGCATGGTTTAATGTGGATTAGTCACTTGTAGCAAAACAGGCCGTTGTTTTCAGAGTCTGCTTTGTGTTAACTGTCCTTACACTCTTTCTCACACTTCATCTTTTATCACATTCCTTGTGAACATCTTGACCTAATCCAAATCAGTCCATTATTTATGGTCTGTCACTGAATTTAGTGTTCCAGATGAGTTTTGACTCAGCACGTCATGTTTTAAATTGTCATTTATATAGTTGCTCTTCAAAACATGGATTTGTATTAGCTTAAAAATCCTACTCACAAATGGATGTGCAACACAAGCAGAGTTTGGATTAAATTGTTAGCCAAAGGATTATCAATTCTGAATGCATAAAAAAACATCTAAAATAGCACAAAGTTATTATACAGACAGGTGAGCTTATTATTACATACCCAAACACACTGCACATGTTTGCTGTAAATCAAGCCTTAAATCTTAAGCCTTAAAATCAACCAGAACTATCCATAACCCATAATTTTTAAATTAGAATAAACAAGAAATTGCTTGGTGCATCAGTTCATTAGATGGGTGTAGAAGGTATGGAATGCATACATTTTAACTCTCATCAATAAATCCTTTTTTCCCCCATTCATCTTTAGTCACCTCTTTATCCTCGCTAGGTTAGCAGTAGATCCAAAGCCAATCCCAGTAACACTGTGGGAGAATTCACCCCAAATGGGATGCAAGTCCATCACAAGACACTGTTTACACCGTCTCTGGAAAGAGGCCACCAGAATTCAATAGGAACATATTTAAAATAAATAAACTATATGACATTAAAGGCAGTTTATGGCCAAAAGGGGTGGTCAGATTTCCTAGCTACAACTCTGAATTTGCATATTGGAACATGATTGGTTCTTATATTTGACAATGAAGTAGCGCCTGCCGGTTAGTCTCGTATATTAAACCATGTCATAAAGTTTAACATGATTATTATGCCCTATTCCTTTATAATGATATATATATATATATATATATATATATATATATATATATATATATATATATATATATATATATATATATATATATATATATATATATATATAATATGCTTTTCCTCATTTCAGTAGAATGGCAACCCATCCATAATGTATTCCTATGCCAAGTGTTTCTGGCATAGACTCTGACCAGTCATGACACATTCCTGACCAGGATAAAGGTTAAGATGGATGAATGAATAAATTAATGAATAAATGCTTTTCGATAGACAAAATAGACAAATGGTTAATAAACTATAATAGAAAAATCTTGCAGTAATATGTGATGTAAGATGGAGCTTCAGAAAATATGTACATATGATACGTTACATGTATTCTAGATTATTCCTGTAATGTTTCTGATTAGAGCTAAATAAAGATGAATATTTAAAAAAAAACCTGCTGTTTAGCCTTCATCCATCCTAGAATGAAATCAGCTTTGAAGTGTTTATGGAGCCATGTGGGGTCCTTTTGTAATTAAAGAGCTGCTTTCCACATGTGACTTTTTCAATTCAAAACATGTGTTTTGTGCTTATTTTTGTCATTACACTAATTTACAGTGATTGTCTTGGAATGCATAACGTAGCTGTTGTGTAGATGCATTTTGCTATCTCCAAAATATCACTTGGCCGAAATGAGACAGCAATACCATCTGAACATGTGTATCCAATCGAGAATGATGTAGTATGTGAGGAATGTACGGTATTAATTTTGTAGTGACTCTAGTGTCAAAAGTGAAATGGCAATCAGGGCGGTGATCATTGTATGCAACAAGAAGCATGTGCAGTTTCAAATGGAAAAGATGTGCTTTTCTGGAAATGATGCATGATAGTGTATCATCTTGTTCACTGTCTAAGTTGGATGACATGAGCAGCTTCACCTAAACCTCTGTTCATAAATCTGCCAAGAGACACAATTAAATTTTAATTTTTTTTAACTAATAGTTAATAAAAAAAATTAAGCAAAATTTAAAATATATTGTGATGATGCTATGACTGTACTAGAAAACTGGAGTCAATCCACATCATACAATTAAATCATTGAACTTTTGCAAAAAAATTACTTTAGATTTTTGTGCAGTTTATAAAACAAAGTAGAACAATGTTCTGTACAAACACCACCAATCTACCATAGTAATTTTAGGGCGATTGCATGACTTTTGTGCCATTTATCCCGTATAATTTTAAATGAAAAAGAAATATATTTTAGGCTGCAATATCTAATTTTTAAAGGTTTACTGGCCAACAATGGCTGCATTTTGCTCTTTAATTAGTAACAAGTTTAAACGTAACAACACACAGTGCATCCGGAAAGTATTTACAGCGCTTCACTTTTTAAACATTTTGTTATGTTACACCTTTATTCCAAAATGGATTAAATTCATTATTTTCCTCAAAATTCTACAACAAATACCTCATAATTACAACATGAAAGAAGTTTGTTTGAAATCTTTGCATATTTATAAAAAAAATTAAATAAAATAAAAAGAAAAACATTTGCATAAGTATTCACAGCTTTTGCCATGATACTCAAAATTGAGCTCAGGTACATCCTGTTTCCACTGATCATCCTTGAGATGTTTTACAACTTGACTGGAGTCCACCTGTGGTAAATTAAGTTGATTGGACATGATTTGAAAGGCACACACCTCTCTATATAAGGTCCCACAGTTAACAATGCATGTCAGAGCACAAACCAAGCCATGAAGTCCAAGGAATTACCTGGAGACCTCCGAGACAGGATTGTATCGAGGCACAGATCTGGAGAAGGGTACAGAAACATTTCTGCAGCATTGAAGGTCCCAATGAGCATGGTGGCCTCCATAATCCGTAAATAGAAGAAGTCTGGAACCAGCAGGACTCTTCCTAGAGCTGGCCATCTGGCCAAACTGAGCGATCGGGGGAGAAGGGCCTTAATCAGGGAGGTGACCAAAAACCCAATGGTTACTCTGACAGAGCTCCAGCATGTCTCTGTGGAGAGAGGAGAACCTTCCAGAAGAACAACCATCTCTGCAGAACTCCGTCAATCAGGCCTGAATCGTAGAGTGGCCAGACGGAAGCCACTCCTCAGTAAAAGGCACATGATATCCTGCCTGGAGTTTGCCAAAAGGCACCTGAAGGACTCTCAGACCAAAGACTGATCAAAGATTGAACTTTTTGGCCTGAATGGCAAGCGTCATGTCTGAAGGAAACCAGGCACCACGCCAATACCATCCCTACAGTGAAACATGGTGGTGGCAGCATCATGCTGTGGGGATGTTTTTCAGCAGCAGGAACTGGGAGTCTAGTCAGGATCGAGGAAAAGATGAATGCAACAATGTACAGAGACATCTCTGATGAAAACCTGCTCCAGAGCACTCTGGACCTCAGATTGGAGTGAAGGTTCATCTTCCAACAGGACAATGACCCTAAGCACACAGCCAAGATAACAATGGAGTGGCTACAATACAACTCTGTGTATGTCCTTGATTGGCCCAGCCAGAGCCCAGACTTGAACCCGATTGAACATCTCTGGAGAGATCTGAAAATGGCTGTGCACCGACATTCCCCATCCAACCTGATGGAGCTTGAGGAGTCCTGCAAAGAAGAATGGAAGAAACTGCCCAAAAATAGGTGTGCCAAGCTTGTAGCATCATATTCAAAAAGACTGTGAGGCTGTAATTGGTGCCAAAGGTGCTTCAACAAAGTATTGAGCAAAGGCTGTGAATTCTTATGTACATCTGCGTTTTTTGTTTTTTATTTTTTAATAAATTAGCAAACTTCTTTCACATTGTCATTATGGGGTATTGTTTGTAGAACATTGAGGAAAATGATGAATTTAATCCATTTTGGAATAAGGCTGTAACAGCAAAATGTGGTGAAGAGTGAAACGCTGTAAATACTTTCTGGATGCAGTGTATGCCATAGAACATGCAAACGAAACACAAACTAATTAGCAAATACACAAAATGTATTGGCATGAGTACATGAGACTACTTTAAATTTACTTTTAACATGTGAATGGGACCTCACTTATAAGGTTGGTGGTAGCTCAGCCTACTACTGATGGACTACTGATCAGAAAGTTATGAATCCAAGTCGCAGCACTACTAAGCTGCCCCTGCTGGGCCCTTAAACAAGGTCCTTAATCCTAAACAAATTATAATATCCTTTCACTTCTGTAAGTTGGAAATGGGTGTCTGCCAAATGCCATGAATGTAAAACGATAAAGGATTATTATTAAATGGATTCACACAAATAAGATTTTGGTAGTATTTTAATGAATATATAATACTTATAGTGGGCTGCTATGAGCTATAAGTGCTGTAAATTGTACATTTTGTTAATGTTTTGCATTATTTATGTGAAATGTACACACAGGTTTTTGTAAAGAACACTTTACCCATCTTAAAAATATATTTTACCTCTACATTTGTAAATGTACTATAAGTGAGACACAAATTCCACCCCCGTTGTGGAATCACCATCTACATTTTTCTGTGTATTTGTGTCTATAATGACAGATGTTACATGATGTAGTATGCAGTATGCAAATCTGAACAGATAACAGAAGGACTGGTGGCTGACAGCAAGCACACAGTTCCTTGGCACAAAGTTTTCTTGTGCCAAGTTCTGATACTTTGCACAGCAGGAAAAACACCTTCAGTATTTTTAGTCTGAACATATCATATATTAATTTGAGATTCTGTGCATCTGATGTTGTTGTTTTTTGGAATCCACTGGTTTGCTTTTTAATTTTAGGCAACAATGCTAACTAACATTAATTCAGTAAGAGCTTTGAGTGTTGTTGCCTTGAATGCATAAATAGTTGCAGTTTAGTATTTTGGGAGAAAATTGACAGGCGTCTACAGCTTGAAGCAGTTCAGGCATGTGCCAGTTGCTCACTTTCAGCATGAGATGCAGTTGAAGAGAGACAGCTTCACTGCCTCAAGCTCTGCATCTGTAGCCAAGCAATCTGTGACTCCAACAGCCCTGCGTCATGTCTGAGGCATCCGTACACATTGTAGGGGGCATTAGAGGGCTGTAAAAATAGAAAATGAATCATATCATTCAGATTTGCACATTCAAGATGCCTAGTTCTGCAATCCATGTCTTTCTGTAGGATAATACTGACATCGCTTACTATTTAATTCGGTTTGTTGTAAATTAGTTAGGTCACAACACAAATCATTGCAGCACCAGTGGACCTGTTGTGTCTTGCTTGCGTGAAACTCCTGTGCTTTATTCACAGGCATGTGTAATATCGAAAGTACCTGACCTTCTGTATAAAAAATAAAAAATAAAAAAAGGCTGTATGTATTGCTACTGATTTAGATTAAACATCATGCTGAAAACTATTGCATATATGGTGTATGAAAATATAATAATAACAATAATAATTATTATTATTGTTATTATTATTATTGTTATTATTATTATTATTGTTATTTTTATTGTTATAGTTATAGTTATTGTTATTATTATTGTTATTATTATTTATTATTATTATTATTATTATTATACATTGTATTTATAGACACCTTACGTGACACTCAAGGACACCTTACAAACACAATAAAACAATCAACATTAACAACAATAATCATTATTACTAGATACAAGCATAAAAGTAATCACATAAAAGCCTGTCTAAAAAGATGGGTCTTAAATCGATATTTAAAAACAAGAAGACTTTCACTGTTTCACACATCCTGTGACAACAAGTTCCATAAATAAGGAGCTGCATGACTAAAGGCGAGTTCAAGGCAACAAGAGTGACTGCAGAAGATGATCTTAAAGTAGAAGTGTAGATATGAAAAAGGTGAGATATGCATAAAGGGGAAAGATTTTTGAGTGTCCTGTATGTAAGAAGAAGGATTTTAAACTCAGTATGATATTTAATCTTGTAGACATTCATATACACCTTATCCAGCTTGGATGTGCTTATTCAACCGATGATTCATTCAGGCTTATGCACTCTCCATGGTCACGCCATCAAATATGCACAGACAAACAGAAATGAGAACATGAACAAAGTGTTAGACTTGCACAATCTTGAACTCAACATGAGCTGGGCAGGTCTCTTAAAACTTTCCACAACAGTGCTGATATAGTTGTATGAGACAAATATGTTGATCTAATCACTAAAATTGCACTAAACTGATGAACATAACACGCAGTAAACAATTCATGATAATAATGACTATTTAAAGGTGGGTAAATCCTTTAAAAGAATAAGGAAGACACGTTAGGCAGTTAGTACATCTGACACGCTACAACATCTCCTCTGGTTTGAATTAGACTTCCATTCCTCAGAGCCCATGGGGTATCTTAAACACAAATTACACAATGCCAGAAATAGTCCAGGGAATGTTATCTGTCTTTAAATCGCTTGCTGGAGTTGTGTGAGGGCATGAGTGATTAAAAGTATTGTCTTCCTTCATTCTGGACTTTATGGTTTTAGAGCTGGCATTGGATGAGAGGAAATGGAGATTCTTAGTCTAACTGCAAACACTTCTAAATGTAAATGGCTATATATTTTGGTTTAAAAGGATAGAGTGTTTAGTTAAGTGAACAAATCTCAAATGACATACTTTATTAAAAAATCATTTTAAAATCTCTGAAATAAAGACACAAAATAAACACAGATTTTTTTAAAAAAAACCTTGTACAGATATTTAAGATGCTATACTAGTCTCCAACAATCAGGGTCAAAGAATACATTTTGTATATGTTTTTTTTTTTTTTTTATATTTAATTTAATTTTATTTTATTTTTTAATTTTTTTTTTTTAATTTTATTTTTTACAGATACTATAAGCCTTTTTTGTACACCCTGATAAACTACTGCAGTTTAGGAATTACTCTGATAGAATAAACATGTTTTATATTCTGTATATTCAGTTGGAGTGGCTGCCTTTTGTTTCATGTTTATCACTCATTTTCCACACATGCTGAATTAATTTACAACAGCCCCCTGCAATCTTAGGACATCATTTCTTTACCCGCTGCAATCAAAAAGGTAATTGTAGTTGATTTACATCCATTTTGAGGCAATATTAAAAACACAATTGGAATCTGAGAATATGCCTGTGGCTGCATGCTATTATAATTCTCCTTTTTTGTTCTGCTAACATGATATTTCATTTTATTGATGATACACAATGTGGGTCATTTTAGGTCTCACTTTGGCTGCACGCTAATCTCGGTAGTCTTTTAATGCAATGTTCTTTAGAAGCTCTACAGTCAAGGGGACACTTAATCTCTTTATGGTACTAATATTATCTATATTCCCTATTAAAATATAAAGGTTTATAATTGAGTTTCAATACTTTTTTTAATACCATACCATCAGCTGTATTTTCACTTCTGTGTATCTCCTCATCTCTTCTCTTTTCAAGTGATCTGACACTTAGGTCTGCAGACTCAATCAGGTATCCATGAGTAACACAATAGATGCAACATAAATTTGGAATCCAACTTAATATCTTGCATATTTTACAAAAGAAAGCTAATATATTACAGCAGTAGATATTAAAGCCCGAATCCCAATGTTATCAGTAAAATATAGTGCCTTGCATACGTTTTCATCCCCTTTGAACTTATCCACAATTGTTTACAATTATGTAACATAAAAGAAAACAGATTGTAATTGTATACATTTTAACACCCATTGCTATGAAACCCCTAAATTACTAGGTTGCAATTACTTCTGGTGCAGCCAATTGCCATCAGAAGTCCCATAATTAGTTGAATCTACCTGTGTGCAAAGAAAGTATTACATTATCTCAATATAACTACACATGTTCCTGGAAGGCCCCAGAGTTCTTAGGAAACAAACTAAAAAACAGCATTCTGAACACCAAGGATCGATCAAAAAAAGTCTTTTGAAAGCTGAAATTTGAAGCCCAACACTGCATATCATCTCATCATCTTGACAACATTTATTGCAGTGAAGCATGATGGTGGCTGCATCACACTGAGGTTTGCCTTTGGCATCATGGTTGATGGTCTCTGACTAATACCCTCTTTACATGGTCACTGATTTTTGGTGTCAAACTGAAACCTTATTTATTTATAATGGATTTAACAATGTTCTGCAGGATGGTCAAGTTTTTATTTTTATTTAATTTTTTACCAAGCCCTTGATTTTCTCCCAGATCCTTCTCCCAGACTTATTTTAATAGCTCATTGACTGTGTTGCTCAAAAAAGTAATCCACTACAAATGAATAATTACTACTTTAAAATTGTAATCTGATTACATTACTGATTACTGCATGTAAAAAGTAATCAGATTACTAATTACTTTATCTTCACATTACTTTCAAACCCTATCAATCCAAGAAAAATACACTATAAAGTGAGAGTCATAGTTCTTTCAGTAATTTTAGCATGTATCAATGTATGATATGATGAGAAAAAGTTGGATTTATCATAAAACTTGTCTCGGGTGCTATTAGAACTAGCAGACTGATAAAATATAAGACTTTCCTAACTAGGCTAGTTTGGTGTTGCTAGCCAAGGGGAGGCACAGTGAAGTGATCATGCTACTAGCTGCTACAGAGCCATGCGAAGTACATTAGCTTTCCTTATGCTCTGCTCATATCGTGTTCACATAAACTGGAACTCAGTCATAGACACTTACACACTTTGTTTTCCTGCTCAGCACCAGAGGATGCTAGTATTTCATCCATCCATCTTCTACCGCTTACTCCTTTTCAGGGTTGCGGGGAAACCTGGAGCCTATCCCAGGGAGCATTGGGCACAAGGCAGGGTACACACTAGACAGGGTGCCAATCCATCGCAGGGCACACAATCACATATACAGTCAGACACCCATTCAGCTAGTATTTCAGTTTCAACCAATTTACTGTTTTTTTTTTTTTTTTTAAATCAGCATATATCACATTTTTCCTCACATTTACTGTCAGCCACTAAGACATAAGTGTTTCCACATATTTTCCTGTTAACCCTGTCTGATTGGTTCACTGAAGAAATAAAATTAGTGTTGGTCTTCTTTTACTGATATTCAGTTATGTAGTGACAAACAGCTCCAAATGGAGAATTATTTGAGACTAAAGAAAAAATCTTCGGTGCAAAACGTTATTTATTAAAAAAAAAAAAAAACGCATTTTACTTAATATTGTTTTCTTAACAATAAATTTGTAATGCACGTAATTTTGACATCAGTAAATGTAATCGAATTAAATAACTTTAAAATGTAATCCATTACATTACTGCATTATCAGAAAAAGTAATTAGATTACAGTAACATGCTCCCGATCCCTGCTCCTTGATACCATCATGGTGTTGATTGTTTAGGTGTGTTCTCTAACCTCAACTCTAACATTTTATTTATTTACATTTATTCATGGCATTTGACAAATGCCCTTTACCATAGCAACTTACATTTATCTCATTTATACAGCTGAGCAGTTGAGAGTTTAGGGCCTTATTCCATGGCCCAGCAGTGGCTTGGTGGTATTTGTACTCCCAACCTTCCAATCAGAAGTCCAAGTCCAACCACTTATCTACCACCACCAAATAATTATATTTTTAAAAATAATAATAATTTTGCAAACTAAAAGAGGCACAGTGGGTAGCATTGCTAAGTCACAGCTCCTTGGTTGGGGCTTTGATACTTGCCGATTCTCCCAGTGTTGGTGTAGGTTTTCTCTGGGTTCTCCAGTTTCCTCCCACTGTCAAAAATTGTTGTGTGTGTGTGTGTGTGTGTGTGTGTGTGTGTGTGTGTGTGTGTGTGGATGGTGCTCTGTAACTGTGCCTTTCGGAGTGAATTCTCCCACCTTGTGATCCACTGTGTCCCTGCTCAGGATAAAGTGTTACTGAGGATGAAAGAATGAATAACTTTGCAAACTATGTTGACCTTCCCCCCAAATTCAACATTATGGCTATTTTGTGTAGATTCATCACATATAATTCCAACAAATCCATTTTAATTCCAGGATGTAACACTACAAAATGGGGAAGTGTATGGGGTGCTGAATACTCGCAGTATGCAAGGCACTTTAACACTGTGAATCCAGTGAAACAACTTTCCAGCTCTTGATCTTGCTTAGATTATAGTTTGCAATCTCATGCAATTTCATTATTGCAATTTTATTTTAGAATTTGCCTGTCAACCTGTAATTTTTTGTTAGAGTTCATGTTGACATCATAGCTTTGCTTTGAATGAATGTTTCCTAATCTTCATTTCCTAATAAACATTTTTAACCAATTTTTTTTTATTCCTTACAGAAACATCCAGCTCAAGCATGTGTTTTATGCTAACTTCAAGAAGGGTATGTAGTTGACATGCACTTTGTTTTCTTCCCAGTCAGACCACAGGCCTCTTTTTCCACCATTTGATTAATGCTGAGTTAGTGACCCCCCACAGACCAGAGAACCAGGCAAAAATGCAAAATATTTTAAACTAGTGCAGCTTCTCTGCTTAAATTGTTTATGGGACAGGATTACATGCTATAAACACAAGACAAGAGCCAGCAATGGAAAAGTTGATGTTCACTATGGAATGCACAATATAGTAACACAAAGGATGCTGTTTTGGTTTACAAAGAGACACTCTTGTTCTCAATTTATAAAATCAGTTAGTCATATCTTGTTGCTTCCTGTGTTTGAAACGGGGACATAAAATCAGCAGTAGGTCAGTAGGACAAACTGCAACCTTTGAGATTCCTCTCAGCAATCTCTGGAAAAATGTAACTCTGTATACGGTTGGTGGTGGAGGTATTAAATATTTGGTTTGTCCATACTTCCATCTGTGTTTCTGTCCATCCATCCGTCGGTCTGTCTGTGTATCCATGCATGATATCTCAAGAATGAGTGGTTGAATGTTTGTACGGTTTATATGGAATTATCATTGTAATCATCAGATGTAGTTGTAATTCATCCAAACAGAGTCAAGGTCACAGCAAGGTTAAATGTTAAATTTAATAGTTTTTATTGAATAGCTTGCATCATATTTGTCATACATTTACTTACATGTTACTTCAAGTTCAGAAACTCAGTCCATCAGTCAGTCGGATGATAGGACATTTTTGTCATATTTCAAAAACAAGTGATTAAATATTTTGTATGGATTTATCCTTGCTAACACCAGATGAACTGATCACATTTTGGCATTGATCAAATTATATTTTTAGAGTATTTGAGGTATACAAATTAGTAACATGAAGCATTAGACTAGTTGATAATGGTGACACCCCTGTCATTACCTTTGGCAAGTTCTTCTGAAACATGGCACACCAACCTATTTACCAGGTCTTCACATAAATTGTTTTAGATAGTTCCTTACAAACATGTTTCTCCAGATCAATTTTAGGCAAGTTTGTATATATTTTAAAAGTGTCAAGTTGTCAGTGCCCTTTGAGATTCTGCCTGAAAGGTGATTGACTTGATTGATTTCCTGCTTTCAGCAGAATGTGCCATGAAGGGAACACTACAAAACAAATATAGATGAGTGACAATTTAATAGATTTTACTCTTGTAAAATCTTTCATAAACTGTACTATAGGTACAAACATCATTCTTTCCCAACAATAAAAACGATGGTGTAGGGTTCTGCCTAACACATCAGTGTTCCAAAAGAATAAGAAATAATGACACATGCAAAACATAAAAATTTTAGGAAATTAGGTAAATTATGTAAATAGCACTTTGAATCATAACTCAGTGTCATCTCAGTGTTTTGTAATTCTTTATTTACACTGATTTTCTTATCAGCAGTAATTGTTGAAGACAATATTCATTTTGAGAATCCTTTCTAAATTCAGATAGGGCTAATCAGAACATTATAGGACCCACTCATTGTGGCAGACACACTCTTGATTTAATAGTGACATTTTGATAAAATATAGAAAGCATAGTCAAACTGTGAGAGGAGAGCATTCTTAGCTATAGAAAGGCTCTTAGTGCTGCTATATCTGCATATTTCTCCACCTTAAGAAAAACTAATCCTAGATGACAAATTTGAAAATATTAGTGAAAAAAGAGTATTCACATAAAGTCAGACAAAGTGATAAATAACTGTGTAGAGAACAATTTAACCAGTTCAGTGATTAGAACATTTTACTCCCCTCCAACAAACTAACATTGTAAATAATATATTTATAAATATATTTATAAAATAACATTTCTAAAAATCTTTCAGTCAAGCTTTAGGTCTTGTCACTATTCTGGGACAACACTAGTTAAAATGGGAAATGACCTACTACTGTTCTCCAATTAAGTTTTCAATTAAGTAATGTAGTGCAGGTACTGTACCATAGATCATAATATTTTTCTATTACCTCAGTACCATTATTTGTAAACATGGTGTTAGCTTCTACTGCTGTGCTGATGACATATAGCTACATACTTCAGCAAAGCCAGATAACAGACACCAGAATAATAAAGCTGAGGAAGTGTTAAGGAAATTAGACTCTGGATAGTGACGGTCTTAATTGTCACAAGAAAAATACTTTTACTAGGAGCATAGGCAGCTAAAAGTAAGCTTTCTGATTATGTAGCAACTCTGGATGGAACACTATGTGCAGCAGTAAACAACCTTGGTGTGATTATTGATTCCATTCTCTCATATGAAGTTCATGTAGATAATATTACTAGGATGGCCTTATTTCATCTCAGAAATCTTGCTAAGATAATAAATGTAATGTCACCACACAATGCAGAAAAAACATGCTTTTTACCTCTAGGTTGGACTGATGTAATGCCTTGCTGTCTGGATGTTCCAGTTGGTGCATAAACAAGCTTCAGTTAGTCCAGAGAACCAGAACCAGAAGATGACCTATAAAACACTGAATGGTCTCTAACCACAATACCTAAGCAAACCTTTGGTCTTTTATGATTCTCACACGTTCACTCAGGTTTCTTGATGGCAGAGTGGCTGGCCATTTTATAGGATGCTCTTATGCCTTACTCTGGCTCTCTGTTTTAGTTATGCTGTCATAGCTAGTCTTCCTGGAGTCCATGCTTGCACAATGAACACAATGAATATCTCCTTAAACCATTACAACACAAGCACATACCTAACAAACTGTCTTCTCTCCCTCGTGCTCTCTCTATCTCTCTGCTGAGCTACACATAACTCCTGATGAAATGCTTGCCCTCCAGAGCTTAACCATCCTAATGCTCTCCTTGCCACTGTCACCTCTAGCACTGTTGCTCTCTTCCTCATGAGTCATTTCATGTGTTTTTGGCTTTGTTCCTGATACTCAAGCTAACACCTGACACCTCATGTTTTCTATCCATAGAGTTTGTTACTCTGGCACTGTTTCTCATCAGTGTTTATAGGAAACGACTGTAGGCTTGCTCTCCTGTCATGTTTAATGGAAAGCACCAGGCCAGAACACAGAACTGAAGTGAAAACAAAAGGTAGTATAAGACAGCTTTGCCATAATCTGTGCTGTGCTGAGTGTGTCTGCTCAGACAGAACTAGAGGAAGCACCTGTCTGTGGGTAGCAATCACAGCCGCTCTCTGTAAACAGAGAGGGAGGATGAAGGCACAGCATACGCAGATCCAAGGTGACACAAAGGACAAAGACTTTCTCCCCTTCACCTGATTTAGAAGAATAGTTTTACCAACTAAGGGATTTTCCTTAAGATTGGCAGTAATTCATAGCACACACATTGTTGTGTAGAAATCAGGAACCTTTGGTTGTTTCCTCTTCGAGACTGGCCTTTTCAATGTTACTAAGGTGATCATCCATATAAGAAACAGTAAGAGACATACTAATAAAAAATATTTAATTAAAATACATAAATAAATAAATGAAAATGTAAAAATAAAAAAAAATAAAAAAATAAAAAAGACCCTGCAGTCTTCGCCAGAGGCTTGGTTCTAAGTGGGTCTTCACATAATCACTGTTGTTTTTGTTTTGATGTTATTTTGCTTCTTTTTTTTAAATCTCTACTAAGCTTTTTTTTTTCTTTACTAAGCAATTAATGCTCTCAATGCATCAGCATTGCACACTACCCCATAAATGTGGACCTTAGCAAGTAATTAGATGCTGCTACAGTCTAAGTTATTAATTATGCTGTTTTCAGAGTGGAACAGGAACACTCATGGTTAAACAAGGCACACAGGAAAGTACTGAGGTTGATGCAATTAGAAGGTTGTTTATCAAATGGCCCAATAGCCAAAGTAGTTGTTCAAAAATAACTCTGGAATTCAGTCCTCACTTGTTATAGTCAGAGCCTTTCTCTGAACAGAGAATTTGTCACAATCGTGGCAACTATTACATGTAAAATTTAATCCTTTAGATGCAAGTCTGGATTAAACTTGTATTCGATCACACATTACACCTCCCAGATTCCTTGTTTTCTTTTTTATTGTTTGATTTAGACAGAAATTTCCTTTCATATGAACTCATCACCAATTACAACTGCTTGTTTTAAAAATAGACTTGTGTTATAAACTGCCATATGCACAGTCACTCTAATACCAATGAGGACAACATGATAGTTTCCCAATTTGCGTGAGACTATGTTTCAGTGGCAATTGCCTTAAAGGCACTCTCTAATCTCTTGACCACCAGCTGCTATGAACTATTTTTGTCTTTCAGATGGAATGACATTGATTTTATTTTCCATGAAAGCATCCAGACCAATTTTGTCACAGGCATGCACATGTTTTCTTCACATAATATGCACTGATAGAATACTCTCAACAACCCTTTCCTCCTTTTTCCATTGTGCATAAAACAACAACTCTATGAAATACAATTGTTCTTTGTGCATTGACACTGGCATATACTTTCAACACACCAAACCATAGAAATGAATAATTGCTGTTTTTCATGAGCAGTCAAAATGCCACAAAATGAAAGTACAAGAGTAAATGTTTATATAGTATGTAGTTTATGCATACTTTTATTTTTTGCCTTTACAAAGTGAAGTGTTTAATTGCTTTGTACAGGAAAAATGAAGCTTTCATATGTTTTTAAGTGATGTGTCTTGCAGGTGGAAGGAATTCACATAAATAACAATAATAACACTCCAGGGACAGCTTAAATAAAGCCTTTGCTGTAAGATAAATCCTATCTTCATCAATGAGGTCATGTTTGACTGTCACATTCTCCAAACATTAATCCAAGTATGGTGCTCCATTTGTGTGTCATATAATCACACTTCTATTAATGCCCTATGGTCCTCTTATGCTCTGCCCTGATCTATTCCATTCAGACACCACAAGTTACTAAAAATACTCTAGTTTGAAGCAAAAACATATGTGTTCAGTTGTGTAAGTGTACACACTGTAATTGAAAACATGAGGTAGAGTAGGAGAACGTGCTGTCATTTGCCATTACAAATATGGCCTTTAGGTTTGCTCGGCAGTGATGTGGAACAAAAGTTGCTGTGAAGGAATGATAGATAGCAAGACCTGTAGGCTGTGAAGAATCAAGTGAAGCCGAGATAAGGTATTATAAATAAGGATGGTGTCTGCTAATTTGTTTATTATGTATTTGTTTGGGGTGGGTGTGTGTGTTTGGTGTGTGTGTGTTTGGGGTGTGTGTGTGTGTGTGTGTGTGTGTGTGTGTGTGTGTGTGTATTTGCGTGTGTTCAGCATTTGGCAGAAACTTCTGTGCCGTGCTTTCAAAGATTTATACAGACTCAAAAATTTTCTCTCTTTTTACCTTATATTTTGAATTTAAATGGGCCAACATTACTGAGACTCAAATACAAATTGACTCCCAAGTAGAAATACGGGAGGTGCATACAAATGTGTTCACCCATGGTTTTAATCATTATGCAGTTCATAATGCTCTATGTATTAGATGTGTTCAAAATACAGTCATTTGTCTCTCAAATTTGTCTATAGGCACAAATAAGTGTCATTTTAATGTGTTCACCCACATATTTATTTTTAGTATTTTTTATTACTTTATGTTGAATTGCATCTTTTACATAATTAAGGCAATCTTCTTGTGTAACGCATGAAAATTATTATGAAAAATGTTTTAGTCATGTGGCTTTTTTAGTTCCTAGAGCTGATAATCTAATCTTAGTCACAGTTACAGTTTTGAATTATACTGTACAATATATAATAATCAGACCATTTTCCAGAAACTCAATCAAGAAAAATACTCTATATAAATATTAGACCTTTCATAAAACCTACTGTCACAGACTTTGAAGTATGCTTAGTCTCATTGTTATTACTAAATAGAGGATCTCTGATCAGAACAGAGGTACCAAATTGTACTTTATCTGCTCTTTGAAATGTTTGTTAAAATACCTATTTAAGCATGATTAAATGGCTGTGCATCAATGCATCATCATATCAATAATGCATCATGACATGAAACAGTATGTGTTGATTTGTAAAGTGAATGCTCTCTGCTGATTCCAGTTGAAATGTGGTTAATGTTAAAAATGTGTGATTTTATAAGAACGTGATACAAGAGTTATTGCTTTTGCAAGAACATTTTATTGGTTAAATTACGCCAGCCACATGGCAACTCCCCTATGATTTTTCTAGGAATTAAACTTTATGATAATGTGTCAGTGATCTTATTTTATTATACTAATCTTTTTTCAGACTGCAGAAATGTTGTGCATTGCACTGCATGTGCTGTTTTTTTTCTTTATGGCCATGGTTATGGCCAGTACATCCCCATTTAGGATTGATGTGAATGTTGTATGATTTTATTCAGATTTTTTTTTTCCAGCACACGATTACTGTGATGTAATATGATGCACTAAACTGCACTACATAATTCTGCCTTATTCTGGTCTTCTCTCAGTTCTCTCAGTAATGAAAAGATAAATAACATGATTGTTCCAGTGGCCCACCGGCGGGCCATAGGAATTCCAACATCCTTTCATGCAACATTAACTTTGCCATTTACACAGCTGTACAGAGTACATAAGTACTCATGCAATATACCATTAGAAAACTAAGAATCTTGTCATTTGAATGGTATAAACCATTTAGTATAGATATAGATATAGATATAGATATAAATATAATCACAACAGTAGCTACAATCAACATCTTTGTCAGATCACCAGCATGCAAACAAATGAATACCAAATTGAGACAACTCACATTTTACATCAATAGATGCACAAGAACTGTAGTTGCTGTGTCATTCCAAATCATCTCAGAAGACTTCATTTTCTCCATATATTTGCAGTGTGCGAGTGAACACACCTAATCGTTAGAGCTCAAAATGGCCCCTGGTCAGAGACCTTTTCGAATGACACCTCATTTGATCCAATAGGAGTTTCCATGTCCTGTCTATAGGCTTCAAAATCCAATGAGAGCCTGTGCTGCAGCAAGCTCCTTCGACCTTTCCTAAGCTGTGTAATGGCAGATGTGGAGCTGACAGGACCATTGTGTAGCCACTGAACTGCTGAAAAGAATGATATCTTGCTTCACGAGTGTGTTTCAACACTTCAACTTAAAAGTCCCTGCGTAAAGCTCTGTAACCAATGACACAAGAGTGCATAAAAGTGCAGAAAGGTTTCAGTTATGAATATACATATGAAAATACATATAAGTATACATTTTGTATATTGCTGGATATGTGATATGATAATTATAAGAAAAACCAAGAATAGCAGCCTTTTTATGCTAGTCATGGTTACCAAGGCCCCTTTGGAGTCTCCAAAACGTTTTGGTAAAAAAAAAAAAAAAAAAAATGCATGGACATACCTTTAGAAAAACCTGTAATAATAAATAATAATACATTTTATTTGGTATTGTTATCAAATTTGAACTTGGACTATGAAAGGCTTCACGCTGTGGTCCAGTTGTGTTTTCCAGCGAATAGCTCACAGCCGTATTCAAAAAAAGTGTAAAAATCAGGTGGAAAAAAAACTTCTGTGTCAGTGCGGTGGCTGGCCCTTCTGTTAGCCCTTTCCCTCCCCAGCTAATAGCTGTCATATTATAGGGTAGAACTAACTAGTGGGTGAGAATTGACAGTGACTGTAACTGGGAGAAAATAAGGCAAAATGTGGCCCTCTCTTTCATACCAATAAAGCTGAGCTGAATTTCCGAAAGTAATAGAGACCTTACATCTTATATAACCTTATCCATTACATTAAACTCTTAGACAAATTGTTTTAGCTGACAGTTAACCTTGGGTATCCATAATTTTGTAGAGGAATGTAGAGGACCAGCAGTACACTTTGTTCACTCTAGTTCATAAAATAGCCAGAGAACAAATGCGATATAGCAGATTTTATAGGCTGCCTATGTGAGGTCAAAGTCCTGAGGTGATGACATTGATATTTGCATTCAGCAAGGAATCAAGCAAAGAGGAATATTCCATTACTTCTAAAGGAAACCTTCACTCAATCACACAACCACACTTTTTTTCCCCTTTACTTTCTGTCACATATGGCATTAATAAAATAGAATTTAATTCATTTAATGTATTCAGTCCATGCCATAAACATGTATGAGAAATGAGCAACCATGTAGGAACATTTCATTTAATCTCAATGCTTTAGTGTTTTCTTAAGACGTACTATATAATACGCTGTGCTTTACTAGAAGCTCTGGTATGAGATTCCAAACAACACTGAAGCACAAAGAGCATTGTTAAATAGTGAAGCAAGCATAAGACTGAACACTCTCTGTACCCGTAGAAATTATTACAAGAATAAATAGCACCATGGACAGGGTCTAGAAGCACAGAACAACACAATATGACTGTTCACTATACATATATTAAGATTAGGTTAAAACTCTTTGAACTATTAAAACTAAAAACTATTGATACTTAAACCTATTTGATATGTACTGGAGAGCTGCTGTTGAATTTAATCGGGGTAAAAAATGGATGGAAGATGTGCATCAGAGCTGCACGAAGAAACTCTCATAAATCATAAACACAGGATGAAATCTTTTAGGGGTCCAGAAATGCTATGACATTTTCTGGCTCAGTTATAAATCTCACATTTTTTCTCTCTTTCTGCCTTTCCATTTTCTCACTATATCTGAACAAAACAGTGTAAAACTGCCCCAGATTTGTATTCATTTTAAAAAAAATTATTATGGGGTGATATTTCTCAAACAAATCATAAAAACAAGCCCAAAATAGCAAGCTATGATAGGATTCTTACAGTGTTACTCACAGACTTTTTCAAAACCAACACAAAACACAAACCAGACGTGAGCCACATTTCAATATGATTTCAAAACATCATCACCTTCATTACAAGTGGCCAGTTGCAAAAACAGGGAACAGTAATACACTTCCAATTAATACAAAGCAGAATGGAAGCAGTCCACTTTACAATGAGCAGATCTTTAGTAGATCACCTCAACTAATTAACAGTTGTTTTCTTAGTCTAGATCAAACTTGGATAAAAAAAAAGACACTTAAATTACCAAAGTAGCAAGCAAAGTATCTCAATTTAACATATGTATACAAGTAGCAAGATAGAAAAAAATAACTTTAATGTAGCAGCTTGAGGTATTTATTGTTCTGATTTTTTCACAATTTTCTCAGTTTTTAAAGCTGTTTCAAATCACAATGCTTTCTTGGTAGGTTCTGCATCTGAATCTGACAGTAATGTGGACATAAACCCTTTATCCTCCAAATAGTCATCTAACCAACTTAACTTCATAAAGCAACAGGGATTCTACCAAGGGGAAATGGAAATGTCAAAGGCATGTTACTAAAGTGTATTGTAACAGCAATTTGTAGCGACTCCCCTCTATGTCTTTCCTCATGTTACTGCGAGAACAATTTCTCCCTGAAATGTCACTGAAAACACTGCATGCCACAAAAACATAAAAGCAAAGTCAGTTAGAGCATTTGGCATTGTAATAGAGACATTGATTTGATTAGGAACTCATAAAGTAGCAAGCACAGAGAAAACATTATATTTATATTTTAGCTACACATGAAATTAATCCATTTGTAACAAATAATTTGCACCAAATATTTTATGGGCTGAGATTGTTATAAAACACTGTAGGTCCATTTCTTTATGTGATCTGTTTTTGATCTGGCTTGTGAAGGATGTTCATGCGCTATCGTACTCTATCCTGTTTACATGGACATGTGCTGCAGCAAAATTTGGCTGTTCCCAGTGAAACCTTTAAGTAATAGCAATGAACAACATTTAGCTCAGTTTTGCATCTGCTCAGCTCCAGCCAGCGCAAACCGGCATATTCCAGAACTCCTCGAATCACTGCTCTGTCTACATGTGCATCTGGCTGAGACCACTCCAGTATAGCAGCTCCCCCTCGTACATCACTCAGAATTCTGGCTCCATTGTGCGCATGCAATAATGAGAGGGATAGATGAGTTCATGTTAAGAGTGCAATTCAATGCTACTATCTGTATCTGTTTAGTGCTCCAAATATCTGTATCTCTTCTAGATTTTCAAAATCTGGTCAGATTTAAACTCTAACTGTGGCCTAAATGAGAAGGGTTTATTTTTTAAAATTATGAACCCTACCTCTAAGTCCCCAAAAACCTGAAGGGATAGATAGACAGACAGTCAGGCGCAGGCAGGCAGGCATTCAGACAGACAGACAGACAGACAGACAGACAGACAGACAGACGTAGATAGATAGATAGATAGATAGATAGATAGATAGATAGATAGATAGATAGATAGATAGATAGATAGATAGATAGATAGATAGATAGATAGATAGATAGATAGATAGATAGATAGATAGATAGATAGATAGATAGATAGAACCATGTTATGGAACCATTGGTGTGCAGCAAAGTAATTGTACAGTGCAGTAATGTGCTAAGTAGCATTAGTGCAGCGATCAGAATGCAACCCAGTGCATTGTATATACTGTAGATCCTGACACAGTGGTGAATTGCTGTACAAGGTGATTGCTGTTGGTAAGAACAATCTTCTATAATGTTCCTTGCTATAGTTGAACTGAATGAGTCTTTTACTGAAGGTGCTCCACTGTTTGACCAATACGGCATGGAGGGGATGTAATACATTGTCCAGAATCGATAATAGTTTGAAGATAAGACTTGCAACAACTGACTGGTAGAAGATCTCCAACATCTTGCAGCAAACTTTGAATGACCTCTGCACCCTCAGAAAATATACTCTACTCATCCCTTTACTATACACAGTCTCCCTGTTGACCTTCCAGTCCAGAGTGTTGTCGTGGTGCATACCAAGTTATTTGTAGGTTTCATCCAGCTCAATATCCTGTCGTATGATTTTTATCTGTTTGGGAGTGGTCTTTTTCCTCCTAAAGTCGACCACTATATCCTTGGTCTTGGCCACACTGAGGAGCAGATCATTCTTACCACAACACTCAACAAAGTTGTTTACCAGGCCTCTGTACTGTACTCCTCTTCCTTCCATCCCTGATATACCTAAGTAGCACAGAGTTGTCAGAGAATGTCTGCAGGTGACAGAGGTCTGGCTTGTGCTGAAAGTCAGTGGTGTACAGGATGAAGATACATGGTGATAGTATGGTTCCCTGTGGTGCTCCAGTGCTGCTGAGCCACTCAGACAGTTCCTCAACCTCAGCTACAGCACTCAAGGTTTCAGCTAGAGATTTTTTTTATTTCACTTTTGCAGTTATTAGATTTGTTTGTATCCGCTAAGGATATATCCTTCCAAATAATGCATTAGAATTCCGTTACATTCCTTAGTTCTTATTATACATTTAGATTTATACTCTGGCGTAAAATATTCTTTACTAAATTATAATTAACTTCTAAAGGCAGGAAAAGTGGTACGGATTCCACATCAACGACAACGTTTTATTATTTTTTTGCTGAGGCACTGGTGTTTTATATTTGCTCATTTCCACACATTCCTCAGTGTTAGAGGAGGAGCAGGGATGAGGAAAGAACTGCAGCTAATAAAATCGTTCCCCCTTATTAACACGCACACCATTCTTCAAAGATTCAGTTCAATTCAGTTTTATTTGTATAGCGCTTTTAACAATGGACATTGTCCCAAAGCAGCTTTACAGAAATATATAAATTCATTATATAGATCTTAAATGTATTAATTTATCCCTAATGAGCAAGCCAGAGGTGACAGTGGCAAGAAAAAACTCCCTGCGACGATATGAAGAACATTTACCGTCTCACCCATGTCACGTTTCTGCAGGACTGATGAAGCAGAGACAGATTGATTAGCATTTGGTCTGTAGTACACTTTTCTCTCATTATTAAACCCTTCCTCTGCCCTATTATTGTCAGTCTCACCAGCACTTTTAAATAAACTATTAGAAAGGTCAGACTGGTCACTGAAAATATTTATAACCAAAGAGAACAATTGAAACAGGGTGGGTTAGATATCCTGCAGGCTTTCCTTGCTCCCTAGAAAGAAAGAAAAAAAGAAAAGAAAAAAAAATGGCTCAGGTTTTATTGAGATTTTCAATGGGGCTTGAGCTGTGCCTTATCCCAGTGTCCCTGAAGAAGAGTTTTGGGCAGTGCTTAATTTGCAAAACATGAAGTATATCAAAACCAAGGAAGAGATGATCCAGCAAATAAACACAGAAAAGGTCCCAAAACATGTAGACAAAAAAGCTGTGTGTAATACAATAGTGTACAGTGTAATGCCATCATTGACCTAGGGCAAATATTGTAGGTATGATGACCATAGTACAAAGAGGAATAGCAACCATAACATTTCAACCACAGGACTGGAGGAGCCAGCTGCAAATATCCTATGTTTGAATCTTCACACTGTGTTCAATCTCACAACAAAATTTTTGGTCAGAAAACTGGGTCTTACAAAAGGACCTTATACCATTCAACATAACACAACTATAACAACACAATAGTTGATATAAATGATAAAGCCTTCTTAGCTTCCTAAATATCCAAAGCAGTTTTGCTTACAACTTCAAGAAAAGTCAGCTGCCTTTTTTCAGTATCAATAATGCATGAACATGTGACAGAGTATGCTATGTATGATTTTTAGTGACCAATTGGTCATCATGCAAATGAGCCATTTGTATTTTTAAGGTGATACATAAAGACTGAGTATTTCATTTAAATAATTTTATTATTATGACTTTACGCAACTTTATTTTATTTTATTGATTGATTTATTTTAAAACTGCAGATGTGCCTGAGCCACATAAATAAGTTCCAGAATGCAGGCAAGTCGAATGTGAGAGGTGCCAGACCCTAGATAATTTTTGAGCTTGGCACATTCATGCTACAAAGTGTAAGTGTGAAATATTTACTTACTCAAAACTTACTTACGCTACCTGTGTAATCAGTATTATAGGTATTAGGTGATTGATCTCAAATAAATACTAATATGAACTCATTTAAAGTACTGGAAGAATATTTTATTTGCTGTTAATGTGGACATTTTGACATTTTATCATATGCAGAATTGACAATTTGACATTGCGGTTGAAGACATCTTCTAGTCTTTCCGGGTAGAAATTTCAAGTAGAGGAGGCATTTCTTTGTTCTTTCCTAGATAGAGGTTGGAATTTCATAGTTACAAGCTTTAGTCAAACACAACATTAGTTCTGATTAGGAAGTAATGAGCTAAAGTGTCAAAATGACTATACCTTTCTGGTCCTTAGCTCTATATGTGACACCACTACATAAAGATGACTTGTTCACTGCTCGTTAGATCCAGTGATCTTAAAATAACTTTAAATTTACTGAAACAAGTTTTAGCATCCTAACTATTCAGTGACCAGATGTTTATGAGAGGGAGATACTTTGCTTCAGCTGTACTCAGACAGGAAATGGCAACTTAAGGAGACCATGTGTGTGTGTGTGTGTGTGTGTGTGTGTGTGTGTGTGTGTGTGTGTGTATGTTTTACAATCACAAATTGCAGCGATTAATCCATTCTGTGGTTGGCAGAGATGTCTTTAATACTGCACCACATTCCAAAGGCATTCAAATTTAGGACATTGCTCCTCAGAGGCACAGCTAACCCCTCACAAACCACAGCTGTGTAACCCTTCTGTGCAACAGCACGGAGCGCCCTATTTTTACAGTAGGCCTACGACATGCACAACTCAGCGATGGATTCCAGATCAGGAATTGAATGCATTTCTGTTTCACATCATTTCTCTGGAATGTTGTGCTGGTGCACAAGGCCCCAAGCGGAGCTGATGAATTCAAGGGAGTTTTGAAGGAGAGATGATGGGATGCAGGCACTGCTGGGGAGCGGGGTGCATCCGGAGCGGCGTGCAAGTCCAGCCGTTAATGACCCTCCATCAGGTTGCGTAAAGAGCTCACTTAGCTCAGCTGGAACACTGCGTGCATCTGGTGCACACATTTCAGCCTTCTCGCTCTCTTCGCACTCTGTCACTCATGCATTGTCCACATAGTTGCATGATTATTTGTTGTTGTATAAATAATTGTTTTTGAGGGTCAGTGAAAGGAAATTTCAGAGGCTGATTTCAAAGCCCAATGTGTTCTAAATTAGAAGAGAGTGCACGTGAACTTACAGATGAAAAAATATAGTGATTAATGCATTCATTAATAGCTTACCTACAATGTGGAACAGTGTGTACTTTTTTTTTATATTATTCTGCAGTTTGTTAATGAATAGGCCAGCATACTTTTGGACATACATCAAAGAATCACGTTTTTGGAATGTACAGAATCTTCCATTTACATCACCGTTGACGTCTTTGGCTTTTGCTATGCAATCAACCAATTGCAACCATGACATAATTGCATGAAATAGATGTGGATTTT
This sequence comes from Ameiurus melas, assembly GCA_012411365.1. NCBI lineage: Eukaryota > Metazoa > Chordata > Actinopteri > Siluriformes > Ictaluridae > Ameiurus > Ameiurus melas. The sequence goes on along the minus strand of CM022754.1, from coordinate 30,820,434 downwards.
GTTATTCATCTAATTGCACGATTTGTGGCTTGATAGCCGATGAACTCTAAACTACCTAAAAACGTACAACAGTGCCAAAAAAAACTTTTTGAAAATCAGGTCATGACCATACACTTTGTTGGGTTAACTTCTAACTGTTATTATTATAAGTTGTTTACTACTTGTTTTGTCTAGTGTAGTACACTGTAAATCAAGGGAACAATACCAAACAATTTTAAAAGACTGTAATATATTTTGTGAACCTAACTGCATTATTTATATCATGAACATTTATACCCCAGAACTGTGGAATTCTTGATTCTGGTTGGTTGAAAGTTTATTAATTTTCTATAGCAGAATCTATGAATGTAATTCTGGCTATAAGGCAAATCATAGGTTAACATTAATCATTCTAATATGTTAACTTTAAAAAACAAACAAACAAACAAAAAACCTTCTAATTCACAGAGACATTGCAAAGACTCCATATAACCATACCTAAAACGTGTAATAGTTGATTGTTGAAGTTTTCTGTTTTTCTGCGCATATTTGGATGGAGTATCCAGTGTCACTGTTTTTTAATAGTCTGAGGTAGCTGTAAATTTAGGTTCTCTGACACAAGAGTCGTCAGGACAGAGGATTTTTTTATTTTTGGTTCTCAGTAAAATGAAAAAGTGCACTATAAACATCATGACAAAGTGAGGGTACTACTATTTCTACTTTTATAACATACGGTTATAAGCTATAACATTTATATTCAACCCCTATTGCAAATCAGGTTTATTGTCAAAATTTACAAACATTCAGTTCTTCGCAATGAACAAATCAAAAAAAAGGTAAATGAATGTTTCAAGTTGTTTCCGAAAATTCAAGACTTTCTATGGGGTTCAAGTCAGGTGACTGTGATGGCCCTGTAGAATCCTCCAGGACTTCTTCTGCAACCAAGCCTTGGTGGAATTTGAGGTCCAATGATGCCCAAGCTTCAGCTTCCTCACAGATGGCATGACGTTTTCTCCTAGGATTTCCTGATACTTCAATTAATTAATACTTCAATTAATTCCTTTTTGCCTTCCATGCGCTGCAGGTTTCCAGTGCCAGAGGATGCAAAGCAGCCACAGCCACCACCATGCTTGACTGTGGACAGTGTGTTCTTTCTTCATTCTTCTTCCTCCAGACATACCACTGATCCATCGTGCCGAAAAGTTCCAGTTTTATTTCATCACTCCACACAACAGAATACCAAACTTCTGTGGCTTATTTATATGATCTTTAAGATTTCATATTTTTTTTACCCCTAGCCAGTTCAGGTCTTTCATGTGTTCCAGCTCAAGCACACCTGTGCAATTGAGACAACACATGATTTGCATATTTGTGCTGTTTTGAGGGATTCTATTCAGGGGGTTGAATAATTTTGAAACTGGAGAAATCATTATAAGTTGCATTTTTAGTTGAATTTGGGCGAAATTACTTGACGCATTTGCTGTGTTTAATTATTTCAATTGCTTTTGTTTGATTTGTTCATTGCAAACAGCTGAAAGTCTGTACATTGACATTAAACCTGATTTGCAATGGGGGTTGAATAATTTTGATTGCAACTGTAAGTGATACGAACTTTGTTTCATAGTGGTTCTATATAATTGTTGGTAAATTACTGTAGTATAAAAGAATCAAACACATCAGGACATGTTGGCTAAGATCGAGTGTTATTGGAAAATAATCTGCCTTGTGGTAGTTTCACGTCCAGCCATATCACACCAACCTGTCACAGATTTTTTTCTTTAACAGGGTGCAATATGTTTTAATCCTTATTTAATAAATGTGCACTCTTTGATAAGACTGGTATCCCATTGTTCCCAGGCACAGATCCCTTGAAGAATGCTCATTTCTAAGGGAGTTCATATATAGTACATTTGAGATGTATTTGGAAGTTATGAAATAGATCATAGAAATACACTTGATCCATGAGATTTATTAATAAACCCACACCCATTCTTAAATGTATGCTTCATTGCAATTTTAATTCATATAAATGCTCTATCACCTTACAGCATATTTTGTAACAATATGTATGTGCAGGCAAATTAACAACCACAGTCATTCCACAATACCCATGTGCAAGCTATGTTTTTTCATAATTGTATGACATTTGACCTATTTCAATCTGAACATCAAATTTAATTTCCTCATGTAATCTTAGAAATTATCCTCAATCTCTATTTGCTCTCCAAGGTTGTGAGTCTACATGTGTGTTGATTATATTTAGATTTGGAGCATTTTAGTATCTAATAGACACAATGTGTTTATGGAAAATATGAGTGTAAGAGGAATGCAGTCATGTTTTTGAAGTACAATGGCAAGGTGTGAGATGTCCAACTATTAGCAGCACACTCTCACTTGATTAGTAACACATTTATTCATGCTTTCACACTAACCCCTAAGTTAAAGTCTGTGAAGAGTTTCAACAATCTAAGCAATAAATCATGTTTTTAGAGCAAGTCTCAAGAGAGCTAGATAAGTGATGAAAAAAGTCCAGAATTATATACGTATTAAAAAAAAAACTTAAAACAGCTGTTCATAACAGCTATTTTTCACAGCTTGCTATAAATGTTACTAACAAATACCCTAAATGCGGTGAGAAACATGATACACAGAAATAGTACACCATTATTTCTGCAAGTGAATTACAAATGCTTACTTTTTCTTCATGTGTGCAAAGATTATATCATTAAGCTATTTCAATAACTATTCTGCAAAAAACTAATTATAATATGATCTGAATTCCAAAATGTTCTTTTGCATTCTGCCAAAATTAATAATGCAATATTTATCCCGCGCTACATGGCCTTTTCTCTCACTGGTGTATGGAGACATCTGCTGGTAGTAATTGCAATATCCTTGGAGAGTAATTTTAAAACTAATTGTTTAATCACAAAACACACAGAGAAACACTTAGTAAAATGTTACATAAAGGGCATTAGAGCTGCAGAAGCAGAAACTGTGCTTTATACCATACAAGCAAATTAGAGGACTTTTCTGAGAGAAAAAAAGTAATAATTAGTACCAATATTCTAATAGCTATAAAAACCAGTATTACAAGCTACATTGCTGCTACATCTAATCTATACATTTAAACTCATTAGAACTAGTAATTTCAGACACTTTAAACATAACGTTTAATATTTTATTCTAATTAAAAAAAAAAAACTTTATAAAGAAAAAAGGTCTCAATTCTGAACAATATGTTAGTTTGATACAAACATGCAGAATACTGCTTGTGACAAAAAAAATTAAAAGACACTGATATCTTGTAAACGTTTGAATAATAGGGCTACTCTGGTGTTATAACAGTTTAATGCTGTAGCTATGTCACCATTAAAAAAAATGCCTCTAATGTATTTTGTTTGTGTCAATGTGGTAAAAAAAATGTTATTCTACACAAAGTACAAAAACATATTTCTACAGAGTACTTCATTCATCCCTTCAATGCATTTAACTGTTTATTTTGAACCAATTCCATTTTAACACTACCAAATTAGGTCACACAATAATGTTACAAGTTCAGTTTATTTTTAGAGGTTTTACACATTACTTGGTGAATGACAAGTTATTTCTTTTAAACAAAAAATTGTTGAAATTTTATTTATTTATGTGCAAAATCTGTCACCACTTTGGCAGAAAGTACAACTAAATCAACATATCTATGCAGAATATGGTGCTTTATAAAAACAAAAATATAAATCCCTTCAAAGGAGCCACAGAAGTGACACAAAGCCCTGCAATGTTACAGTAGGAATGGAATGATAACAGATACCATGTAATTAGAGTCTACTATGCAGTCATACAAGGGGTTTCCAAAGGTCCATTTGAGTGAAATGCTTGGTCAGTGTTTCCCTATTCAGTAGTGGTTAGATGCACAGGAATGCTTTGCAGTAACACAGGCAGAACAACAATGATGCCTCACTGAGTCTGAGCAGGAGTGTTTTTCCTCTCCTGCCAGTCCTTCTCTCTCAGACTCAATTCAGCGTCTGTGAAGGCTGCAGGACCCCAGTTGGTGATCTTCTGAGGGCCTTTTGGGCCTGAACAAACAAATATACCCACACATAAATAAAAAGACAATATCTAACCATTCAGGCAGTACCATGTGGCACTGATGAGAAACATAACAGAGCATGGACTAAAGAAGAGTAAATAAAAGAAGAAAGGTGGCGTTATAATGAAAAAGAGGTGGAATAAGGGTTGTGATCATTACCCGGCTGTATAAGACGTATGAGTCCCTCATGATGGGCCACCCTGTCCTTCCAGCTTTTTGTGTTATTAGCAGCATCCTCCAGTTTCTTTATTACTTCCTGTTCATTAGGACACACAGGCTCAAATCAGTCTAAAGTCATACATTTAACTAGATCAGGCCACTTGAGGATGTTCTAAACCAAAAATAATGATAATACCTTAGGACTATGCATGTTCTGAGGTTGAAATTCCTAAACTGATTTCAAATGTATTACTCGTTATGAAATGCTTGCAGTACATACAAGCTACTGTTTCATCATTTCAACACATCTCATCATCCAACCAGGACTGAGTGACAATCAGGAACAATAAAAATTTGCACAACCTGCTATAACTGAGTGATGGTATTTTATAGTGATGCTCCCATGATCCTCAGGCTCTGAGGCATGTGTCAAAAAAAGTACACTTAGTACACTTTATTGTAGCACTGTATCAGTGCTTGATTTTTACTTTCATGACCAAAACTAAACATGGCCAGTGAAGTCCAAAGTTTTGTTTCAACACAACCACGTGACAAACCATAGTTTGTATTTTGTGTTTTAAGAATTAAGTTAGAAACTGAGATTTTTTTCTCATGTCAACTCATATCAACAAAAAATTGTCTATATGTAAGAAACTGTATATATATACATAGTATCTCAAAAAGTGAGTACACCCCTCACATTTTTATAAATATTTGATTATATCTTTTAATGTGACAACACTGAAGAAATGACACTTTGCTACAATGTAAAGTAGTGAGTGTACAGCTTGTATAACAGTGTAAATTTGCTGTCCCCTCAAAATAACTCAACACACAGCCATTAATGTCAAAACAGCTGGCAACAAAAGTGAGCACACCCCAAAGTGAAAATGTCCAAATTGGGCCCAATTAGCCATTTTCCCTCCCGGGTGTCATGTGACATGTTAGTGTTACAAGGTCTCAGGTGTGAATGGGGAGGTGTGTTAAATTCGGTGTCATTGCTCTCACACTCCCTGATACTGGTTCAACATGGCACCTCATGGCAAAGAACTCTCTGAGGATCTGAAAAAAAGAATTGTTGCTCTACATAAAGATGGCCTAGCCTATAAGAAGATTTCCAAGACCCTGACACTGAGCTGTCATATCCAGTGTTTGTCTTTGGGAAATGGACGTATGAGTGCTGCCAGCATTGCTGCAGAGGTTGAAGGGGTGGGGGGTCAGCCTGTTAGTGCTCAGACCATACGCCACACACTGCATCAAATTGGTCTGCATGGCTGTCGTCCCAGAAAGAAGCCTCTTCTAAAGATGATGCAGAAGAAAACTCGCAAACAGTTCGCTGAAGACAAGCAGACTAAGGACATGGATTACTGGAACCAAGATAAACTTATTTGGTTCAGATGGTGTCAAGCGTGTGTGGCGGCAACCAGGTGAGGAGTACAAAGACAAGTGTGTCTTGCCTACAGCCAAGAATGGTGGGGGGAGTGTCACAGTCTGGGGCTGCACGAGTGCTGTCGGCACTGGGGAGTTACAGTTAATTGAGGGAACCATGAATGCCAACATGTACTGTGACATGAGCATGAGCAGTATGCAGTATTCCAGCATGATAACAAACTCCAAACACACCTCCAAGATGACCACTGCCTTGCTAAAGAAGCTGAGGGTGAAGGTGATGGACTGGCCAAGCATGTCTCAGGAGCTAAACCCTATTGAGCATCTGTGTGGCATCCTCAAATGGAAGGTGGAGGAGCACAAAGTCTCTAACATCCACCAGCTCCGTGATGTTGTCATGGAGGAGTGGAAGAGGACTCCAGTGGCAACCTGTGAAGCTCTGGTGAACTTCATGCCCAAGAGGGTTAAGACAGTGCTGGAAAATAATGGTGGCCACACAAAATATTTACACTTTTGACCAATTTGGACATTTTCACTTAGGGGTGTACTCACTTTTGTTGCCAGCGGTTTAGACATGAATGGCTGTGTGTTGAGTTATTTTGAGGGGACAGCAAATTTACGCAGTTTTTTTCCAGTTTCATTTTCATTGAACATTTCTGCTGAACATTTCTACTGAACATTTCTACTGAACATTTCTAAGCCTAAAATCCTAACCCTAACCCTAAGATTTTTAAAATTAAACAGTGTCTATCTAGACTAAAGCTCGAGAAGACAGTAGTCCATATATTGTTAAATATTTAAAAGGCATGTTAAAACACTAGAGTAATCAGTATTAAACAATGAGTGAGTCAATAAAATGCTTTTAAAGTCTAGGGGCCAACTACCACCCCTCGCAAAAATTTTGGAATCACCACACTTAAGAGGATGCTCACCCAGCTACTTTGTAGCAAATTAACAAATCACAGATACGACACAAAACTATTTTTGTTTAATAGCTGAACATTCTGGCTTCGTGAAACATACCTAAAACAAATTAAATTAAATTGTTTTAATTAGTCATATTTTTTACATCAACAAAAAATCCCACAATTAGTACTTTTTTGCTCCTCCTGGGGCTTTTATGATGGCCTAAGTATTTTGAGACATAGACTCAAGCTGGTTCAAACTTTCTCGAATATCGGTTGACAGATCAGCTTTGCAGGATGGAGCCTTGTCATGGAAGAATCTTTTACATTTTCACCATAAATTTTCAATCCGACTGAGATCTGTGTTGAGGACTGTTTGCTGGCCATGTCAGTGAGCTGACCAAAGAAAAGATTTAACACCCTTAAGCCACTTCATGTTCGCCTTACACCACCAGGGTTGGCGGGTCAATTACCGCTGCTGCCCTATATGTGAGGAGTTTGCATGTTCTCCCTGTGCTGCGGGGGTTTCCTCTGCCACTCCAAAGACATGCATGGTAGTCTGATTGGCATGTCCAAAGTGTTTGTAGTGTGTGAATGTGTATGTGATTGTGCCCTGTGATGGACTGGCACCCTGTCCATCTGTTGATCTGGAATAAAATATGCCATTAATTAAAATAATTTAATTTAATTTGTTTGAGGTATGTTTCATGAAGGCATAATGTTCAGCTATTAAACAAAAATTATTTTGTGTTATATCGGGTGATTTGTTTATTTGCCTGGTGAAAGCTGGCCAAACAAGTGTGATGATTCCATAATTTTTGCCAGGAGTTATAGCTCAGCCTTGCCCAAGGAACATTACAGGTATATTACATGAAATTAGGTTTCACGTTTATGGTATGTGCATACCACTCTTTCCCATTAATCAACAGTACTACTAATGATGCTCTGAAGGTCAAAAAGGTGTGACACGTGACACTCTACTAGGTAAATGGGCAAAACAATATTAGGGACAAACAAAAACTTGTGCAGTACCTCATACTGCTCCAGCGCACTCTGCCTCTCAGTCTCCAGCCTCTGTAGCTGCTCCATGGCATCCTCAAGTGCAGTCTCCTTTTCCACTCGTGCTCTTTCCAGCTCCGCCTTCTCTGCCTTTGTCTGAGATATAGCCTGCTGCTGCTGCAGGTGGATCTGCTCCAGCTCTGAGCGCTTTGATGCCTCCTCCTCCAGCAATCTGCATGACACAGGCCACACATAGATACCCACTTTAGGGTCTACTAGATTTCTTGTTTTGCTTTTACTTTGCAAGTCTGCCTTTGAAACATATGATGTGTTAACCTATTCGAATATAACTGTGACCAAAATAAAAAAAAATTGCAAACAATTTTGATGTATTGGATTTATGTAATTAAGGCCTTTTGAACCATTATTCTTTTTATTATTATCCAAAGGGTTTTTCAACAAAATTGTTTTTATTGTCTAATTTTGTGTGCTGTTTTATATATATATATATATATATATATATATATATATATATGTGTGTGTGTGTGTGTGTGTGTGTGTATGTGTGTGTATATATGTGTGTGTGTGTGTGTGTGTGTGTGTGTGTGTATGTATATATATGCACATATATACATATCATAAATGTGCATGTATACCAGTGGGATAAGGCGCCATAAAGTCCAGAACAAATGCAATAGTAGCTCCTGTTGATTGTAACTCTATATACATTACATATATGAACATTGTTGTTTGTCAACCTGCAAAACCTTAAGAGAAACATTCTGGTTGGATACATAGGTAAATGAAGAAAAAAAATATTCAATAACTTAAAAAAAAAGCAAAGAAAGATTTGTAGCCCAATGTTTTACAACATTCCTCCTATCACATTCTTAAAATGTATAAAACAAGTAGGCTGTCGTGGGGTTTGGAAAAGTGCTGAGCTGGTAATAAGTCAGCACAATGGCAGGAAGACTACAGGCCTGTGCCAGGTCAGGCTGGGAATAGCCAAAAATCACAGCATTTCACATGCCTCACATGTGTTACTGTCTCTGTTACTTCCTCCTCCACTGTCACTTCTCAAAGTCCTTTGTTGGCATGTTTTACCATTTGCTTACTTGGATGTGTATTTCTGAAGCAACTAGCACACATTAATTGATTTGTGATTCAAAATTAATTGTATGAAAATTTAAAGTATGTTATCTTCATGGAGAATAATCTCTCTTTCACTGGGACTGACAATAAGAGATCCATACAGGATCTGTAATCACACAGTAATAAATTATGATAAGTTGTGAGAAAACTTGAATCCAGACAGCAATTAACGATGGAATAGAATGAGGGAATTTCCTAAGGGTTGTTTTTCCCAAAATGTTTTGTCACACATTGTCGGGTTGAACATAAAGAGCAATTTTGGGCCAGCACCTACTATTAAGATAGTAAATGAAAAGAAAATGACAGTTTATTCATTTCTTTCCCTAATGTGACCATACATCAATATAAAGTAGTTTAAGAACTATAGCTGTCATTACAATAGCCTGCAGGATGGAGCTCTTCTAATTTTGTGTGTATAGCACCAACATTTCTTCACAAAACAAGAAGCAGCATCAAACTATCTATATAGAGGGGACTAAAATTAACAGGACACCACAGAGTTTGTACAAATATATTAATAAATAAAGTACCTAATTTGGTGTGTAATTTTCTCAAGGGAGTAAGGAGAAAACACATGACTGATCTAAAATTAAATAAAACCACAGAGTAGCACCTGCAACTGATGTTATTGCCCCCAAGTTTCCATGTAAATCAAATTCCATGTAAAGAGGGCTCATGATGGAAGAAAGAGTTAAAAAATAAACTCACAGTGTGAAAGAAAATGTGTCTGATAGTTGTTTTTTTTTATAGTATGCTAGCTATATAAAGGGGTTATTTGTGTGGTATTGGACCTAATCAACAGAAAGAAGACAGCAATTCACTGTTAAAATTTGCCCAATACATGCTGATTTGAATAGTTATTAAAAACTAATGAAAATCTTAAAATCTTTACACCCATACTAACCTATCTGTGTGTAAATTGTGTGTGGTGTGAGTACCTGGCCTGCAGTTTGCGAACAGTCTCTTCATCCTGCCTGGCCTGCCTCTCATCCTCAAGTGCATCCTCTAGGCGATGGTACATATCCTCCAGCTCCTGGACACGCTGCAGATACTGTTCTAGCTCACTGGACTTTTGCGCCACCTGTTCCTCCATCTGCTGCCTCACCTAATACATAGACATAATATTACTACAGTTTACCTGCAGAAAACATTCAGCTATTGAAGGTCTAATTTGAAATGTATTTGTTGACATAACTGATGACAAGATGAACAGAAATTGTCCTAGAATTTCAGTACAAGCATATTATCTTTTTACAGTTAGTTTTCATAGCAGTTTATCTATTTCTGTCATTTCTTCCTACTTCCGATCCCTATTTGTTGAGTTTTATAAATTTTCTTATATTGCACACCAACAGTTAATTGTGTAGACAACTTAATAAAGCCATAGAGTAAAGCCATGAGGTAATGAAAATGTAATGTGTGCACAAAATATAGTTTTTGTTAATTCAATGTGCTCTGTTATAAAGAAAACATGCTCACAATTTGAAGAATAAAATGACTGAGCACTCATCGACTCAGTTTAAGCAATGCCTCCGATTAAGATGCTGTCTATTTCAAAAAATGTTTTCAATCACTTACAAGGGACAATACTTAATAGTGTCATATTTATGTATCTAATATTACCCTCAAATTGCATTCCATGTTTTTTCAATTTCAATGTGACATATTTTGGTTATTATCAGTTTGTCAAACAGTATCATTACTTGCACTAACTGACATCATCATGCAAGCCCTGAGACACTCCTGTGATTTCTGCAAATTCCACCCAATGTGTGTAACTCCTGCATAACTTCAATAGTGCTCAATTCTGAATTTATGTCTGAGGTCTGAGTACTGTGCAAACTTGAATGTGTGCAACTTCAGTAAAAAAAATCTTTTATAACCGGCAAGTAACCTAAGTCTGAATACAGTCCAATGTGTGCAGGTAATTGGATAGTTAGACAATGTTGTTGTTTTTTTGCTTTTAACTTTAGCACATTGAATTTGAAACAAATTTGTGTCTGTCAGATGAAGCACAGGTGGCTTTAATATTTTTTATTAAATAAAAAATATTTACATCTTGGGTGAACACATATAAATCTCCATTTCATGGGGACAAGTACCTGAAGGATGATTTTGGTTTGGCTTCTGAGAAGTGTCCAAAACAACCATTGGGAAACCCTAAGGGTTCATCACATTTCAATACAGTATTAATTTAGCTGTTCACCAAACAAAGAGGAGGGGAGGGTTATTAAACAGCACAGACAGGAACTCCCACCATTTCCAACCTCCATCTATTTACACATACTGGCATACTGATGTAGAGGAGGGTGGGAAGTACGTATTTTTCAGTTTCAGAGAGAGCCTTTTACGAACTGTAGCACTATGAGCTTGAAAGATGTTCTAAAACATCAAACAACATTTTTATGGTTCTTATCAAATTTTCCCCTATTATCTATTTTTAAAATGAAGTTGTCTTTTAAGTTACAATGTAATCTAAGTCCCTAAATACTGATTCCATAAGAAAAAGCTCCACTGATCTGACACGAAAGAAAAAAAAAATGGCTCCAACCAGCCAACATGTTAAACTAGTAGTGGAAATAAACATATAATTTTTTGCATTCTAGGTTTGGACTTCCCTAATTAAACAGGTTTTCATTTGAGTTGACAAATTGTATTACTGAGATGGTAATCGTCAATCACTGACCTTGTGTTTTGTTAAGTCCAAAAATATATTTAGGTTATCATCATGATGATTTCTATAGCTATAGCCAAGTCTGAACTGACATAGGAATCAGGTTTCAGACTGAAATATTTTGGCACTTAGCAAAATTTTAACTGTGCCAGAAACATTTTCTTATGGAGCAAATTTTGTATTTTTATCTGCTTGTGCATTTTTATTTCAATTACTTGATTTATGCAGGTCAGCAATCATCCGTCTCTTTTGTGTTGAAAGGTCTCTGATTTTAGCTACAGTATTATGTAACAAAGGGATTTTATATTTGTGGAACCTCATATTTAGTGAGATTGTTAGTGCATTTATTAAACTTATACTTTAGGGGTGTCAATACCTTTTGCACAAATACATTTAAAAACTAATATTTGTTTAGAACAAATATAGTTTTTTCCTATTATTTGGGTGGAATTTTTTTATTATTGTATGCAATGTGTATTTTATACATTAATTTTTTAATCTTGTTTATTAACAATTTTATTTATTATATAAAAATATATTTTTAAATCTGCGTGTTCATGTGATATTGTGTGTATAGGTGCGTGTGCATGTGAATGAGGGTGTGATTGCCTGTGTTTCTGGGCTGTTGTTGTTATTAATCAGATCTGTCTGGCTGTGTATGCTTCCACATTTTACAGAATAACAGTAGAAAAGAGAAGTTACACTTGAATTAACTTCCTAAACAATTGAAAATATAGTTGAAAGTAGCTGAAGTCACCTTGCAGTTCACTACTGTTCATTTGTGCATACCGCTGTATTAAGGTGTGCCAACAGACAAAGCACAGTCCTAGACTAAGAGGAGGCTTTTTCATTGGGGAATTTCCATTATGTTTGTTAGCAAAACTATGCCATAGCCAGATACTAAAATGAGCAGCACTGAAAAGACAGCTCTATTCAGTTGTCTGAATAGTAATGTTATAGAATTATTTAAAAAAAAAACCAACCATTTTCTCCTTCTCCATTTCAGCTCTGTAAAGGTCCTCCAACTGGTTCTGGGTCTGCAGACGCCTATGTTCCTCCTCAGCTGCCGTGGCTGCTGCCTCCTCCAGTTTCTGGCCAACAGTGAGAGATAATGACAAACATGTTTTGATTTATCTCAATGTTAAGGTGATAGTAATGCAAGAGATGCAATTTTTTTTACTTCCATTAAATATAACAAATGTTTTTGTAAGTCACAGTGCATAAGATGTTAATATAAGTGCAAAATGAAAGATGTGAACATAATTACGGAATGAAAAAAAGGGCAGGGCAAGTTGTTATAGGAAAATGGTAGTATACATGTAATTAATCCACAGAACTGTGCACTATTCTGAGCATTATTCCACAGAAAGGCAAATCACAGGTTATATTAACGTGCTTATATGAATATGTTATTGTTTGCATAGTAACAACTTGCATAGTGAGCTGCATGACAGATGCTCCACATAAATAGAACATGCATTGTTGAAATGGTGTTCGGTGATGTTTATTTAGCAGTTATATTCTCAGGTGTCAGTGTTACATAACTTCACATATAAAGCTGTTTCTTTGTAGTGTAATAGTTTTTTCGCATTTGTTATTTGGGTTCTCTTTGTCTACTTTTAGGACTTGTATGAAAACTTTATGATGTAGCTCAAATTTATGCAGAAATACAGAAACTTCTAATGGGTTCACAAACTTTCGAACATCACCGTATGTGCCAAGTAAGTTGTCACTTGCCACCTTACAAGAACTGGCAATTAATTAAGGCAACTAAGCAGTTTGCCCCTAGGACATGATCATTAGACCATTAAGCAGAAAGTATGCTTCACTTACGCTAAGAACGGTGTACAGTACACGTGAGACAAATTTCATCAGCAGCAGAGTACGTGCTGTAAAATCGTGCTCCGCCCGATTTTTCTCCATGTCGAGACAAATGCGCATTTACATTTACATGTTCATTTAGCAGACGCTTTTATCCAAAGCGACTTACAAATGAGACAATACAAGCAAAGTGATATATCAAGCAGGGAACAATAAGCCTAAGTTGTGCTACCATACATGAAACATTAATTGAGTTCCAGAAGAAGCAAAGTGCGCAGAGTAGAGAGGTGCAAGTGCAAATTTTTGTTATTTTTTTTATTTTAAAATTTTTGTACAGAGGTGCAAGTGCAATTTTTTTTTTTTTTTTTTTTTGTAGAGAGGTGCAAGTGCAAATTTTTTTATTTTTTTTATTATTATTTTTTTTTATTAGTTGGTTAGGTGTTCACAGAAGAGGTGGGTCTTTAGCTGTTTTTTGAAGATGGTGAGAGATTCTGCGGTACGGATTGAGGTTGGAAGTTCATTGCACCACTGAGGAACAGTTAGTTTGAAGGTTCTGGAAAGGGACCTTGAGTAGGAACTACTCAGCGTCGGTCACTAATCGATCGCAGATTGCGTGATGAGGGAACGTAAGCCTTCAGGAGAGAGTTGAGGTAGGAGGCTGTTCCAGACAAGGTCTTGTAGGTGAGTATCAAGGCTTTGAATTTGATGCCGGTGGCTACAGGACGCCAGTGGAGGAAGATGAAAAGAGGTGTGACATTTAATTCTTTTGCACTATTTAGTTGTCCCACAAGGTGGCATCAGTGACCCAGGGCCGTTGATTCTCAAGGTAGATGAAGAAAAATTTAATAAATGGAAGAGACAGAAACAAGTGCAAGTTAGAAAGGATCTGCATTTGTATAATTCTAGCCTTAAAAGAGTATATGGATTTGTTTATGAGTGCTAATCATGGTGATAGATTGCCCACACATTGTTCTTCATATTGTTGTGATTCTTCTTCGTTGTCGTTCTTCACACAAAAGACCTGCTTTACTGCTCTATAGTGACTATAGTAGGCCAGGAGGGGTAGTGCAAGTTGTCATAATTCACATGCGTTGACCGCCTGCATACATGTACAGGTCAAATGGAGTATACTTTGAAAGGTTATGCGTATGACTTTGCGCATATGCTAGCATATGCGTAAAAAAATGAAGTATACCAGAGGCTTTACAGTGCATAAGCACAACAGTGATTGGGATTAAAAGTGGGCAGGGGAAAACAACAACAGTAATAAACCAGCATGCAAAAGACAGCTTGGCTAGCAATAAATGCCAACACAGTAGGTCTTCACACTAAACCAGACACACACAACCAAGCACAGGATAGCTTATTTCCTCAGAGATTTTCCTGTGGAATTGACTACTTTTTTGTGCAAATGTAAAAAACAAAAAAAAAAACATCTGCAGAGCTGCAACCAACTCCACTACTGCTTGTTCTGCTACAGTACATAGGCAGGAAACATTCTCTATCCATAACACTTAACAGTTAAAGATATTGTGCAATCATAAAGCCATTATAACCACATTTGCTTCTTTAATTTAGTGTTACTTTTGGAACCGGAAGAATCAAAGCTATGCTCAGTAGCACCATCGGCAACTTAATGCAGCTGTCACTACTTTCTCACCTCCCATTATTCATGAGCACGTGTCAGGGTGAGACTCGTCCTGCCAGTGCCATTTGCAGTATCTCAGGGTAGTGTGAGATATCTCAGGTGGGATAGCTGAGACACAAGGCAGGTACTGTATCTCAGACTGAGCTCTGCAGGCATGCGTCGCGCCTGGATAGCTCTCTCCAAGGTACACGTATTATTCAGACCTCTGTAAGGGGCAAGTGGGGCAGGCAGTAGACATCAATGGCAAATTGTTCTCCATTCGCACTATAGCCCAGGCTCACTCAGGGCCAGACAAAGGAAACTTGTTGTCAGAGTAAGTCACACTGTATGCACAGTAGTAGTCTACCAGAATTCTTAAATGTTGTGTAATGCAAGTGTTGCTTGCTGTATACAAGCAAACGTGGTTCAGATGGATCAAACACTGTTCTGTCTTTTTTTTTTTACAGCACTAGTGGTTTTCTAGTGGATTAAGTATTCTTCAATGAGCAAATCCACTTTCCAGTGATACCAAGATAATTTGCCATCATTTTCCAAATAATAATCTATAACCTACTTGCACATTTTGCTAACCTAAAATCCACTCATAACTTAACCGTTTACTTAATGTACTAGCTCTTCAGTTTCACTAGACAATACAGTCAAAACAACAAGATCTACCAGAAACACTGGTTAAGTAGAGTTAACCATTTTCTGCCTCTGTACCCACCATTATCCCCTTCTCATGCCCAATCTCTTGTAAAATAACTCACCAAGTCTTCTTAACGCTTAAGCTTGTGTGTAAATGTTTTCTCTAAATGTTTAGCAATTTTATTCAAGTAACAATAAATGAAGGAGTGAAAAAAGCAGTTAAATTCATATTCAAATCTGACTGGATGAACATTAACTAAAGTACCTAAGGGTGGTACATGTATTGCACCATGAATGAAAGTTTTCTACTTAAGAGAAAACAACCAGTATCCAAAACGGGACAACCAGTTTTTTAATCTTATTCACCAGGCGGTAATGTATATTTCCACAGAAACTCTCAGTGGTTTACTAGTACATTTACATGCACCCTAAAATCTTATAAATATGCACAATAATGTAATATAATACTTTAAAGAGATAAAAGGCATTACAACATTTCAAGGGGTCAAATAAACACACTTGGAATTAAGTCTAATAATAGTATTATTCAGTGCATGTATACCATTAACTTGAAATCTTTTTTTTTTTCAAGTAAAGTCAGCACATACATACATACAATCATGGTGTAACATATGCATTGTATATGTTAATAAAAGACATGAATCAACAGTACACCACTACTTGTTCAACAAGTAGAACTCAGAACTAACAGGGTTGGTAGGGATGCCTCAAGTCTAGTCCCTCTTGTTACTAATTTGCATGCCAGAAATACCCTTAAAATACACTTCAATCAGGAAGGAAACTATTGAGGAAAAAGTATTTCAGACATTTGACTTTGCTGTGACCTTCACCCTGTTGGGATCAATTCCAAAATAAAATCGGTTCACCTGCTGCTTACAATAAAACAGTTTAACTACTTACAAGCTACTTGATTTAAAAAATAGCAGCGCTGCCACCTCACTACTGGATTTATCTAATTTATCTAAAAATCCAATTAGATTATGTTGTATATGTAAATGCACTCACATTCACTTCCATTTGATACTTACTAATTTAACTAAAACCTTGAATCCTTCAACAATTCTTTAGAGCCCCTTCAGTGTAAGTGTATACCGTATTTAGCTATTCATGAGCTTAAATCAGATTAGGCTCAGTGTGTTGTTTCACTCTCTCAAGACAGATGTACATTGTGTTTAGAAAAGTGTGTGCATTGAAGGCAGGTGTGGAAAGAGGTGAGTTTTCTTGCTTACTTAATAGGATTTATAATGAGAGAGGCTTACAGACCTTTCTCATGGCCTCGAGCTCTCTTTGCTTGTTCTCGTTTGCTGTCTGGAGTTCCTTCATCCTAAGCTCCAGCTGTTCCTGCTCAGCTTGTTGCTTCTGCCGTAGCTCCCGCCGCTTTTGCCGAGCTTCATGATGTGGAGCCGGGCGGCCTATCTTCAGCAGAGAGATACATGTCTGAATGGCTGAGAGAGAAGAGAAAAATCAGAAAAGAGAATATGTAGTATGTTATATAATACTATTGATATATTGTAATATTATTTATACAAAATAAATGAAGCAAACATTACAAGCAGCTATATTAGTGGTGGTTTCTACATGCATCCTTAGAGTAACTTGATGCATTTTCTCACCTTGGATCCATTCCTGTTTCTTCTTTTTATCAGAGGCACTTATCTCATAACTTTTGTCTGAGCACTTGACAAAGAAAAGGCATTTCTTCCCCTCCTTATCTGGTAATGACTGCAGAAATGGCAGGAAAGTAATTCATCAGCATCACATCAAGCCGGAAAGGAAGGAAATTGATGACATAACATACAGGAATATATCAACATACTGCAACAGCTTCACCACCCATCCACTGTTTTGTATTAAACTTTCCTAAAATAATAAGTGGTTGGATAAACTTGTAATGGAATGAGGCTTATACTGGTGTTATCATCTAAAAAAATTATATTTAGGCTTAAGGGCATTACCCAAATATTAGGTAATCATCTACCTTCATTAATATTTGCTCACTGTAAATAACATGTAAGCTATGTCGGCATTACCAAACCATCTACACAGTGCTACTTAAATAAGGAGATTCCCCAGTTTCAAGGCTACCATAATGCAAGACACAAGATTAGTTTAGAAATATATCTCTTGCCTCAACACAGCAGTCTCCATCCAGCAGTATGTCTCCTTTTTTCTCTGCCAGATCTTCACTCACATAATATGAGATTGAATTGGGGCGGAGAAGAAACCACCGCTCAGTCCAATTTTTCCGTTTGTGGCCTTTTTTCATCATATAACCCTAAAAATAGAGCAGATTTAACCTAACTGCCAGTGGGTTCCTCTTTGAAAGTGGGTCAACTATAAAGAGAATGGGCAATTTTGTGTTACTTTGCAACTCTGTATCTAGTCTCTGTCTGTGGTGGTGCATCTGGCCTTGGCAATGGTCTCTTCCCCCTCTTCTGTGCATACCAATTTAAATCCAAAAGAGAAAACACCACTGGTATCAGAGAGTTCTATTGATACCACCTGCATTTTCCAAAACATACTCACACAGCTGTCACTGCACACCATGCAGAGAGTTATGCAGGAACTACATGTTCAGCGAATGCTCATAAAGGAGAACAAACCTATACAGTAGGCTGATCAGCCAGTAACATTGGATTGACATAAACTAGCTTAAAACACTGTAGGTCAAGTTAAATAAACAAATCAATTCCACCAAGACCACCCTAGATGCACCAGACCAGATATTATAGACTTATAATGTACATGAACCATATATGTGGGACTGAGACCTGTTTCAACATATCCAGAATGAGTTCCTGGAAAACTTCACTGATGCCCATGGAGAGCGTCTGGCGGTCCATCCCTTTGCTGAAGTGGCCCATGCCAACCAGCTCGATCAGCTCCCACACATTCAGGCACTGCTGTTTTAAGTTCAGCTGCATCTTGTAGTCCTCAAACTTCTCCTCAATCCAGCTACCTCCCATTGCCTCGGTCAACTTACGCAGGAAATACTCAATCTGTGGAACAAAGGATGAAGGTTACTCATGAAAAGCAGCTCATGAATGTTAAATAGTAAAAACAATATGTGTTGTAAAAAAAAAGTGATGCTCTCTATTTAATACAAGATAAGCAAAATTGTTTTATAATGTCAAACTAATTATATGAATGCAAGTATGGTTTCAGAAAAATAAACAAATATGCAAAAATTATTTAAAAATAATACAGTCACAAGTCTATGACACTGCATTAAACATAATGCAAATAGCAATGGCAACATGGGATAACTCGGTCAAAATGCACACACATCCTGGTGAGTATTACAGGAAGCTGAATAGTTCCTTTTTTGTTACTGGTACTTCTTTATTATAATAGATATCATGGCCTATCACTATTCACTGGTGCCTTTAATACCATGTCGTTAAAAAGACGATTAAGAGGAATTAATTTAATATATTAATGACAGTGAATTAATATTAACATCAGTGTTAATTTGTCTTGAGAGGAATAAGAGGCAGCAAGGTTTGTGCTATAGAAAAAATACCATATAATGTTATGGTAATGTCTAGGGGACTAGAAAGTTAGCTGCATAAAATAATGATCTTACTATGTTCATCTTATTTAGTTAAAACAAAAAAAAAACATCTACAATACAACAAAATAATGGAATTTGTGGAGCAAATCCATTTCATGTCATTTTGCTTGTAGTTTTTCTCATTTGTAAGTCGCTTTGGATAAAAGCATCTGCTAAGTGAATAAACGTAAATGTAAATGTAAATGTCATGGTGTTCTTCCACTTTTACCATGTCCATCCATTTTTAATATCAGGACAATTCCAATACATTTTGTTATCTCTTACATATCAACAACATTTCCAAACTGCTGTACATATTGTTAGAAGGTAAACTACTTTTTCTTCTTCAACAATTACAGTTTCACACATTCCCACAGTGGTGCGTGTCTTACCTCCTCTGTAACGATGACCAAGGGGTATTGGTCCTCTGAGAGGAAGTTGAATATACACCAGATTTTAAATGCATCATCATCAGAGATGAGCAAGCGATTTCTGTTGAGGTTTTTCCGAGCACACAGCGTCCAGCACATCCTGTTAAAGTCCACTCTATCAAAGTTGTCCTGTACCTGAAGCGAGACCGAATTAAACATAGACAATGAATTACAATGAAATACATTTTTATAGTTTCTCAAAATGTTTAAGCACAAAATATCATGTACTGCATGTTATTAATTGAATATATTTAATTCATTGAAGTATTTCAATGAAGGGAGTCAATAATGTTTGGCTGCAGTGTTAGCTGGCCGTTAGAGAGTGGTACAGTGGGTAGCATTGCTGCCTCACAGCTCCAGGGTTCCTGGTTTGATCCTGAGCTCAAGTTAATATCTGTGACGAGTTTTGTATGTTTTCGCATGTCTGTGTAGGTTTCCTCTGGTTTCTTCCCAACTCATAAAAAAAATGTTGGCAAGTGAACTGGCTATTCTAAAAAGCCCCAAGGTGTGAATGAGTGTGTAAATGGTATGTAAATGTTTCCTCATGCTCATGGTGGCCTTAGATGGATTGGCATCCCATCTAGTGTGTGTTCCTTTCTTCCACCTAGTGTTCCCTGGATACGCTCCAGATAAACCACAACCCTGACTAGGAAAAAGCGTGTACTGAATATGAATGAATAAACAAATGTAACCTTATATATCACATGAAGGACCTAATCCCTATTTCCACTACACTGCAGTTATATAGCTCTGGTTATTTGTCTGTAAGAACAATTGTATGAGCAGGATGCCAATAATGCAATCATCATTAAATTGTTTTATTCATTCTTGGAGGATATCACAGGAACGCTAGACACAAGGCAGGAAAACACTCTGGACAGGACACAGTCTGTTGTAGAGCTCACACACATACAGCCACACTGCTGCATGACCATGCCATCCCTGTTTTTTTTTATATAATATTTTTACATGATTGGCGTAATAAACTTGAATTAAAATTGAAAATATCCTCTTCTATGGGAACTACTAAATTCTAATCTACTCCTATTTCTAAATCCACTTGTTCACTACTGTTATGTTACATTCAAGGCAACATTTCCACATGATAGTTGATTGTAGTTCCACCTAACTACAATAAAAAAAATTTGCAGTTTCAATTCGTCAATGTGGAGTAGTCTTCTCAATTACCAGATCCTTCCCTGTTTACCAAGTGACGTCAAATTAACATGGCCTCTCAGTGTAAAGTACCGCTTCTCTACTTTTAAATTAGTTTATAGAAATACTGGCTTTAGATCAGTAATTTATCAGAGTTATTACAAACGTTAGCCAGATATCTTGTTGCTAAAACTACCTTACTATTGTCAACTAGCTTGTTTGCTGCTAAGCTACACATTATTGTCCGCTGTTGATGTTGTACTGCACTTTCAGTCGAAAATTTTGCAAGAATGTGTAAAGTTCACTAGAGTCAAACAGAACTAATAGCCACCCAGGCCTGTATCTGTAAAAGAGTAGTTAAAGGAGCATTTTATTAACTTTATATCTGTCTTCTGACAGAGCACTCAAAATACACTTTTGTGGAGGCATCCATGTTTTTCCCCCACTATTTTCCACGAGTTGGGAAACTTATTACAACTTGCAAATTACCTTTTACAAGGTACCATGAACTGAGCAAAAACTGAAGGTAATAAATGGTGCCGGAGTGCTTTGCAGGGCAGGGCATATTATGATCTTATTTTGCTACAAAGGTGTCCTTGGGGTTTACAGGAAGTAATGTCCATTAGTACAGAAATGTGCAGACATTATTTCTGAATCAGTTTATTGCTATATATAGCTGTTATAGTGGTCAAAACAATCTTAGCTGTCAAATAAACATGCATGCACAAATGCTGTCTCACCATAATCCACCAATGCACAGCTGGATTTGTAAGACAGTTTGTTTTGAAAGAGAAGCCTTTTTATTTTTTTTTGCAAAAGTGTGCACTAGTTTACGTCACACACACCTCCCATTTAGTTTTGTGCACTGTGGGACTACACAATAGGAGCCTTGTGGAGGCCTAAATGGTCACAACTGCTGCTGAGCTGCAGAGAAAACTGGGCATTTGCATTCTACAGAGCTGAGAGGCAGTGAGATTTGTAAACAGGCCTTATCGCCAGAAGCAGTCATAAGACAAAATTCCACAATTCCATCCACAATGTAACATAATTCTGGAACATGGTTTTCATGTTTGTGCTATATAACAAAATCCTGCACAAAATACCCCTTTTATTAACAATGAACTAGATATTTATTATACTTCATACTTCCATCAGATAAGTGATAATTAAGCACAACTGCATAGACTATATAGAATAAACTTCATACAGCCATATTGAAAAAAGTAATATCAAGGTGATCACTTTTATGTGATTGTATAAATTGATCACCACAACACCATCATGGTACCCAGCACCAATGGTTTTTAAGAGAGCTGCTCTATTTTGGTCTTGCATTTGTATAGCAGCCCTGCTCTTTTGTTCAACCTCTGACATCACGGTACTTAATTAACAATGCATTCCAGGCTCTGAAACAAATGTGGTGGAAGAAGTACTCTGTTTCAAATCTGACCTACAAAAAAGAAAAATATGGTAGAAAAGCACTCTTGTTAGATCAGGAAATCCACCACATGCACTGACAGAACCCATGTTCTGAAACCTGAAGTCATCTGTGCTTAGTCAATAGTGTGTATGTCAGAAGCAGTTCATACACAGTCCATGCATGTTATATTAGTGGGAAGAGACCACAGGAGGAATGAAATGTAGTGAGGATTATTTAGACACACAAGCAGTTTCAAATGAAAAACCTGAGTGATAATGATAGAAATTATACATATTTGTTAAATGTTTTATACTTAATTGTTTTTGCTACACAAAATATAATAAAAGAGGAAGGTGCAGACAGATACCCACAGAGAGAGAGAGAGAGAGAGAGAGAGAGAGGGAAGCATTTCACTAGCTGCCACAGCAAAACACAGCTTTCTATCCAAAGTCTTAAACATACCATCCAATGTTGGAGACCAAAACAATCCAGAGGTGAGTTTTCTGACTAACATCTAGTTCTACACAAAAGGTTAATTGCGATGTTGTATTAAAATAATGGGATGTGTAACCTATGCAGTTCTAATGTGGCAGAGTGTAGAGTTGACAAGTATATATATACCCACACATATATACACACATATATATACACACACATATATATATATACACACACACATATATATATGTGAGCAGGAAAAAAGAGAAAAAAGGAAAGAAAGAGGTGAGTCATTTGGTACAATCAAACTATAGATTTGAGTGAGGAGACTTGGCTGTAAATCAAGCTGGTGGTCAAGGAAAAGGGAAAGGCGGATCTCAAAAGGAGTGAGACAAGTTGGGGGTGGGTAAAACACAACCACACATTTACTCACTAAAGAAATATCCTGGGTTCATATATTGAGCACAGGCTTAAAATTAATAATGAGGCACCTAATTATAGCACATTAAACTCTTAGACTGCCAGAACTCATCAGCACCAAACATTTATTTCCAATTAGTTCCATTGTAGTTACCAAATAATCAATTGTGTTTACTAAACAATATGCTTTAAGATTACTGACTGGATATTAAGCCTGGAGACATGTGCAGTGCCTAATTTTTAAGACATGTACAGTGACTAATGTTCATTTAATTCTCATTTTCTTGGATCCCACAATAAGACGTGTGTTGTGAAATATAACTCTTCCTTAATCTGCTTCCTCTTTCACAACGATAGAAGAAACAACCAGTACTGTTTCAAAAAGCCATTCACAATGACTATGCCAACATAGAAAGTCATGTTTAAAACGTAATCAAACCTATTTTTTTCATTACTACCATCTGTTTTTACTACCATCTGGTGCATACGGTTAGACTAAAAGATGCTACAACACAACTAAGTGTCCAGTGAAGAAGCCTTCTTCAGCATTCAAGTGTTGTGTTCCAGTTCATATACAGTGGCAAGAAAAAGCATGTGAACCCTTTGGAATTTCATGGTTTTCTGAATAAATTAGTTTTTTGTCTATCTGAAGCCATTCTGTTGTGGACTTGCTCCGGTGTTTTGGGTCGTTGTCCTGTTGCATCACCCAACTTCTACACAGTTTCAGTTGATGTACATTTTCACAATATCCTGAAGAATTAATTGTCTGATATACTTGGAAATTCATCTTCCCCTCAATGATTGCAAGCTTGCCAGGCCCTGATGCAGCAAATCAGGACCAAATCATGAAGTTTCCTCCACCATACTTTACGGTTGAGATGATGTTTTCATGATGATGTGCCGTGTACTTTCTACGCCAGATGTAGTGCTGTGTGGTTTTTCCAAATAGTTCAATCTTAGTTTTATCAGTCCACAAAACATTTTCCAGTACCGCTATGGAGCATCAATGTGCTCTTTTGCAAACTTCAGGCATGCAGCAATGTTCTTTTTAGCAAGCAGTGGCCTCCTTCGTGGTGTCCTGCCGTAGATACCCTGCTTGTTCAATGTTTTGCGTGTTGAAGACTAATGAACAGAAATGTTAGCCAGCTCTAATGATGCCTTCAAATCTTTGGCTGTCATTTGGGGTTGTTTCTTTACCTCATTGTTGAGTCCTTGATGTGCTCTTGGTCTCATTTTGACTGGACACCCAATTCTTGGTAGAGTAGCAACAGTCCCAAAGAGTCTCCATTTGTAGAATGTTTGCCTATCTGTATACTGGTGAATTTCTAAAGTCTTTGAAATCACTTTGTGACCCTTGCCAGCTTTATGTAAATCAACTCTTCTTGATCGTAGATCCTCTGAAAGCTCTTTTTGGCGAGGCATGGCTCATATAAGCACGTGCTTTGTGCGCAGAGCAAACTCCAAAAGTTTTAGGGGTTTTTATCAGTCAAAGTAGCTGTAGTCGACACCTCCAAACTCATTTTCTTAACAAGACTCCAGGTGTGCAAAAAAAAAAAAGCTTTTTTGTGGTCATTAACTGAAGGGTTCACATACTTTTCCCACAAGCACTATGAGGTTTTTTTTGGTTGTTCTCAATAAAGACATGAAAGATCTGATTTTTTGTGTGTTATTCTTTTAGGCACATTATATTTGTCAATACCCCTGACTCAGATGAAGATCAGATCACATTTTATGACAAATTTATTCAGAAAACCATTAAATTCCAAAGGGTTCACATACTTTTTCTTGCCACTGTACCTACAGCCAATCAAAATGGCATCAACAGTGGAATGTCAAGCCTCACTCACATTAACCTTCAGTGCCTCTCTTGACATCTTCCATAGATTGCATCGTTTCACTTTCAGCAAGAAAATCGCCAATATGGAGCACAAGAAGCTCACCTTGTCAAGGATGAATCGGTTCAGGTAGGGCATGTATCCCTGATTGGAGACTGGTCCCTCATCATCATCCCTGAAGTGCTCCTCCAGAGCCACTGGATCATGAGGAATCTTCATCACAGTGCAGAGGCTATGGGAAAGCACCTGAAAGTCACGATAAAATAAAACCCTGCTTTAGCATGTATGCTGGTATAGTGTACTTTACACAATCATGTAGCATTAAGTCCTATCTTTTTACATGATTTTGTGATTATCAGTGATGGCTGATCATGATATTTAATAGGGACATAAAACTCCACTACATATCAATAACCCAGCATTACTATTATGAAACCATTAGACATGGTGCCATATAACACCAGATTATATTGTAGACATAAACTATTATGCAAACACAATCACAGAAAGACAGATAGCCAAACCATTTGAGATTGCTCTTTTCCTAATTGAAAGCATGGAAAACAAACAAACAAAAAAAACTGTGCTGGCCAGTAGCCATCTCTTTTGTTCAAACCTTTTTATTCAAACCCAATTCTGTCATCCTTTTGAGTAATTTGTACTTTGAATGGGCAATGTATGCTTAGTAGTTATACTTCTAGTTCCTCCAAATGAATTTTTAAAATGATAAAATGAAAGTAATCCACCTTGTGTCTGGATGTCTCAATGAAGCACGCTTAAATAAATGAACCCCACTAAATGAATAAGCCCTATAAATAATAAACAATAAATAAAAACTATAAGGGGTGCTTCACTCTGTGAAGAACCATGTGAACCTTCAGAATGGGCTAGAAATAAATCAGCCCCAGCTTATATTTCAAGCAATTCTGCACGCTTCTAATTATGACACCATTATTTTTATTTATTTTTTCTTTCAGAGAGATGCATAGTGGTGGAGGCATAAAAATGACATTATTATACTCTTTAGAGGGTTTATTATTCATTACTATTTACACCATCAGAAGTTATAAAATACCAAATATATGTTCCAAAGTTAAGAGACTAGTCACTGTAAGATTTATAACAAAAACCAATAGTGTTACACTGTCAATTTTGTAAATTTTAGTCTTTTTTCTGAATTTTTGAAAAATACTATAGCAGGTAGGCGAAAAAATGGCTTTTATTTGAAGACAGCTCAGAGCAAAGTTGTTTATATATATATATATATATATATATATATATATATATATATATATATATATATATATATATATATATATATATAATAAACATTTTTTATAATTTTTTTTCAAAAATAAGTGGACAGAGAGGGGTGAGCTTATTCTCTGGTTTAAGTTGAAAACAATAGATATCTTGTCAGTTCAGAATCTGTGGCCCTAGTCAAAAGCACCAGAGCAAAACAAATATCACCACTTCAGACTGATGTGTCTTATTATAATTATGAACAATCGCAAATGGTTAATAATTTTTTCATAAATGGACCTTGGAAAAGTTTGTTCACATACCTGCTCTATAGTATTAAAAAACAGTACATGAAAAGCCTTCTAACAAATTATTCTACTTTGGTGTTTTAACCAATTGTTTGTTTCTTCTGTTCCTTGTTATTTTTATTTTTTATTTTTTTTATTTAAATGAATATTTTCATACTGACATCAATTTGCATAAATTTTGTCACTTACCTACGAAAAGGTAAAAATCATCATAGATTTTCTTCATGGTCTGTTTAAGCAGACCACACGTACCTGAATACATTGGGGTCGGGGTCCAGTCTCTTCAGAAAACATACTAACAATTTCAGACAAGACATGAGTAGGTAGGCCCTCGATTTTATAGACCACTTATGTGAGTGTTTCTGTTGTGGTCTTTGCAGTAAGCAGCACATTATGCTAGCAATTTAGTAAAGACTGAATTACCAGTCATTTCTTAATATTTCCCCTTTAACAGGAACAAAATGCACGAAACCCACATAGGCTATTTAAGACACTTGAGGATATGACATCATGCTACTAACACAGAACAAGACCACAGCAAATAAATATATACTTGCTTACAGTTTAACATCAGTTCAGCCCAATTTCTCTGGTTCAAACACATTTTTATTTAATGTTAGGAAATCGGCTGGAGCACAATAAAATATTTGTATAGGTCATGGACTTTCATACTGGAATAAAGTTGGCTTGACGATGGACGTTAGTTATTCGAGGATATGCGTAATTTAAGGGACCGTCTCTAAAGTTATATACAACATTGTTATACATGTTTCTAAATTCAAAAGCATTTGAAGGGAATGATGTACAGGCACACAGCCAACTGGAAAGTGTTCATCTAGGTGTCAGGTATAACGCACACCTTTTAGATTTTTGATATTTATCAAAACAAGCTATTAAATCATATGTAAATTAGACATGAATTTCACTACAGAATGGGCCCATACACAAAATATACCATTATTTAAAGCTCAATAGCATCTGAAGGGAATGATGTACAGTCACACAACCAACTGTATAGTGTTCAACTTGGTGTCAGGTATGATGCACACGTTTTAGCTTTCTGATATTTAAAAAATAAACTACTAAATCACATTTAAATTTTACATGAATGTCATCACAGGGCAAGTTTGCATGTTCTCCCCGTGTTGCGGGGGTTTCATCCGGGTACTCCGGTTTCCTCCCCCAGTCCAAAGACATGCATGATAGGTTGATTGGCAGCTTGGTAAATTGTCCGTAGTGTATGAATGTGTGAGTGTGTATGTGATTGTGCCCTGCTGGCACCCTGTCCAGGGTGTACCCTGGCACCCTGTCCAGGGTGTACCCTGCCTTGTGCCCGATGCTTCCTGGGATAGGCTCCAGGTTCCCCGCGACCCTGAAGCAGGAATAAGCGGTTGAAGATGGATGGATGGATGAATGTCATCACTGAATAGGCCCATACACAAAATATATCATAATTTAAAGCTAAATAGGATTTGACGGGAGTGACTTACAAACATGAATCCAACAGTAAAGTGTTCATCTAGGTATCAGCTATAACATACACCTTTTAGATTCAGGGGGTCAAAATGACCCGTATCGGATTGAATGGTTTTCTTAAAAAAAATAGATGTCTTATTAATGAAATTATATATATATATATATATATATATATATATATATATATATATATATATATATATATATATATATATATATATTGTGACTGTACATCTTACCCTTCAAATGCTATTGAGCTTAAAATTATGGCATAGTTTGTGTATGGGCCCATTCTGTAGTGAAACACATGGCAATATTTACATATGATTTAATAGCTTATTTTGTTAAATATCATGCATCCATCCATCTTCTATAACGCTTATCCTTTTCAGGATCGTGGGGAAACCTGGAGCCTATCCCACGGAGCATCAGGCAGAAGGCAGGGTACACACTCTGGACAGGGTCCCAATCCATTGCAGGGCACAATCACATACACATTCATAGCCTATGGACACTTTGGACATGCGAATCAGCCTACCATGCATGTCTTTGGACTGGGGGAGGAAACCGGAGTACCCGGAGGAAACCCCCGCAGCACGGGGAGAGCATGCAAACTGTGCACACAAAGGGCCAAGGTGGGAATCGAACCCCCAACCCTGGAAGTGTGAGGCAAACATGATAACTACTAAGTTACCGTGCGCCCTTTGTTAAACATCAAAAATCTAAAAGGTGTCTCTTATAGCTCACATCTAGATGAACATTTTACAGTTGGTTATGTGACTGGAAGTTATTCCCTTCAAATGCTATTGATCTTTAAATAACGGCATATTTTGTGTATGGGCCCATTCTGTAGTGAAATTCATGTCTAAAGTACATATGATTTAATAGCTAATTTTGATAAATATCAAGGATCTAAGAGCTGTGCGTTATAGCTGACACCTAGATGAACACTTTACAGTTGGATATGTGACTGTACATCATTCCCTTCAAATGCTATTGAATTTAGAAACGTGTTTAACAATGTCGTGTGTAACGTTAGAGACGGTCCCTTAATTTACGCATATCAGCGAATATCGAACGTCCGACGTCAAGCCAACTTTATAGTGAAATTCATGTCTAATTTACAATGACTTAATAGCTTATTTCAATAAATATAAAAAAAATCTAAAAGGTGCGCGTTATAGCTGACACCTAAACGAACACTTTCCAGTTGGTTGTGTGACTGTACATCATTCCCTTCAAATGCTATTGAGCTTTAAATAATGGTATATTTTGTGTATGAGCCTATGCAGTAATAAAATACATGTTAATATTTATATATGATTTAATAGTTTATTTTGTTAAATATCAGCATTATAGCTGACATCGAGATGAACACTTTACAGTTGGTTATATGACTGTAAATCATTCCCTTCAAATGCTATTGAAGTTTGACGGTATTGACGGTCCCTTAATTTCCGCATATCCGCGAATATCGAACGTCCAACGTCAGACCAACTTCATTCCAGTGTCTTACTTGCCTTTTAAAAATTTGTGAAGACAAAACTCGCATAGCAGATATTTTCGTCGTTAGACAAATAGTTGATTAAATTGTAAAGCGTAGGTGACAGTGCATAGCGGCGAGGAGGAACAAAAAAAGTTACAAAACATGCAACAAAATGTTCAGACCTGGACAAAATTATACCTTTAACTGAGACTTTGACACTTTCCCACTTTTGTCCAAATCCAGCGCTGTGAAAGCATGCCATATCGACTTTAGAAGTTCGTCCCTTAGTCCCATTTCGAGAGGTACAGTCTGGCTGAAGCTCGTGGCACGTCTGCTCTGTCCTGAGAAGGTTCCTCTCTCGGTCCGAGCAGCGGTCACGTGACGCTGAAGGAATCGGCTCAGTGCTCACTCCCAGCAGCTCAAAGTGCGTCAAAGCGGCTCAGAATGTGCTTACAGCAAATAATAAAACCACACGATATTTCAACTTAGTTACTTTGTAATTGCTGCTGAGCTAGTGCAGTGTACTATTAATGCAACTGAAAAATTCAGCCTGGACGACTTAATGAACAATATTCATTATCATAATTAATATGTGATCTTCGATGGTCCAAAAGTTTTATGTCATTAAAATTCCGAGCTAAGATTTGATTTAAACTGGTCTACTCTGATTTAAATTGGTCTACTTTCACTTTGGTTAACATTTCCTGTATCACTCAGAGTGGACTGCCCACTCACTGGTAGTGGAGCTACTGGGATTTAACCCTAAATTCGTCATGCCAAAACTAGAGACTGATGCAGCAGCGCTTTAGTTCTTTAGTCAGTCCAGCTCTCGTGACACCTCATCTATACACTCTGCTCAAACAGACTGGGTTCAAATACTTTAAATTCCATGCCAATGCCACTGTCAATTTTGTCAGCCTGGAAACTCATAGATCACTAACTAACTCTGCTGTTATATTTATTGTGTCACATTGCATGAGATGATACCAATAACATCTTGGTCAAATTCTGTGGCAGAATATAATGTGAGATAGATAGATAGATAGATAGATAGATAGATAGATAGATAGATAGATAGATAGATAGATAGATAGATAGAAACATTAAATAAAAGTAACTGCCAGTGACATATACCGGTTATTAATAGTGCACATTGTTATGTCTGATTTGTGACTTCTGAGGACAAATATAAATTCCATTTGCATTAGACTTAGGAACTTTATTTTCTTGAGTCCATAACCTTAAAAGTGGAACACTCAGATGACTTAAAAGTTATTCTAATTGAACTTGCTGATTTGCGAAAGTATTCACATCCTGTTTTTGTCAGCATTTAAAGGGGTCATATCATGATTTTTAAACGTTCATTATTTTATTTAATGGGTGTAATAAAATCGGTTAACATGCTTTAATGTTCCAAAAAAAAAAAAAAAAGCATTATTTGTCACATACTGTACACTATTGCAGTACCTCTATTCCCAGGCTGGCTGAAACGCTTCGCCTTCTCAAAAGCCCCTTCTTCCAAAAAGGAAGGACTTTATGTGTAATGAATCTAGAGCATGGGTGTCAAACGTACGGCCTGGACGAATTTTGAAAGTGAAAAAAAATGCATAAAAGACACGAACGTGTCATTTTTAATAAAATGCTATTCCTAAATTATCCGCTAGGGGTAAAAGACGCGGCACATCTCTGGGACTAAACAGCAGATGGCAGCAATGCGATGTCTGCTGTTTGTTATCACGGAGAAGTCTACTCTATTTTCTACTCGTCCCCACACCCTCATTAGCCAAAAAGCAGAAAAGTGGATACAGTGTGTAGAGTTTTCCATGAAAAAAATGGACCGCATCATATTTATTCACAGAGATGAATGGGTAATAATTTTTTAAAAATGTGCAATTTAATGTTAGTCAACAGCTTCGGTACAAAAAGAGTTTGGTTTGGTGGAATCCTATTGTTCATGCAATGCCATAATTTTTAAAGTGAAATACTATATTTTTCAGTTACAAATACCTGTGATTTAATTTTTTGCATTTGTACAATCACTGTGAGCAGTTGTAATGCACATATATGTGAATGATAATCAGAAGCAAATTGCACATGTTTGTCTTAAGAAATCTGAGGTTGTTCAAGATATATTTTATAAAAGGATATTTCATTAAATATAAATGTCTTTGCATGAAAACAAAGGTAAAAACATGGACTTCTTGTTAATTATAGGTGATTATTCTATGATTTTACTGGCCCGGCCCACTTGACATCTAATTAGGCTGTATGAGGCCCCTGAACTAAAATGAGTTTGACACCACTGATCTAGAGTATATGAAAGTTCCACTTTTTGAATTAAATCACAGGATTTTTTTTTTTAGATGCACCTGTAACATCTGAGAGTTTATCGACAACACCCCCCATGGTACGTCACACATACACATTGTTAAACAGGTTGGGAACTAAAGTTTTAATTAATAAATTTTTATGCAATTTTTAATATAATTAGAGATCTATTAATGTAAAATAGAATGAATTATTATTCAAGCAGTTGTTTCACATCATATAAGGCTCCTTCCAGATTTTAGGCAGGAGGCACAGAGTTGTGGCCTCAATTGGATGGACAATGTAAATTATTAAACAGTTGCTGGGGATGTCCTGCTGCCCTTCTCTGGCTAAGGAGGAAGTGGTGTCCCTTTGTTCTAATCATTGAGATTAGCACAAATAAATGGCAATTAGCTCAAAAATGTTAACTGTCAAGAGAAATGTTTTTAAACTTTAACAGAAGAGGCCTGTCTGCTTTTAAAAGGATATAGACTCGTTCATTTTCAGAGAAGGTAGTCAACTGACTCCATCAATAAGGAGCGTGATGCTTCTGTAGCTACAATTTTTGACACAAGAAACACTAGAAAAAAAAAAAGCAACATTAAAACATCAGACACACACAGAGTATCCCATAGCATCCTGGTATTCTCACGATTAACCAAACCAAGAGCAAATACACCTATAATTCTCAAAAAAACAAAATGGTAGCAAATGTGCAATGGCCAAGATACATTGTCTTTGTCATAATCCATGTGAACATTAAGTAATATATATATATATATAAAAATATATATATATATATATTTATTTTTGCATTGATTATCACAAATAGGTGTCAAAAGTGTATTTTTTATATATATATATATATCGTTTCATTCAGCATAAAATTCTATTCTATTTTCTCTCAATTTTCAGGTTTTCAACTGACTCCCCCTAATACTTTCTCTAATGCAAATTCCCAATAAATAATAACAGATAAACATTACCCACTTAAACTCCTACAGTCCTCACCCTTGTAACACACCCACTTCATTTTATTTTCATTGTAGTTACTGTATATTATGGTTAATTTGGGAAGTAAAATAAAGACACTACATTACATGCATAAAATAAAATGAGAAATAATCATCTGGTTAGACTGTTGGCAAATAAATTTGGATTAAATAATCTCATAACCTTGGCTTGAGATTTGCAGACATCCAGAATCTCAGGCACTATTACTATTTGTGTGCAATCGGCGCTGATGAAAACACACCAACGATGTGTTGATCTAGTTTATTAAAAAGAACATATTTACAAAAAATAAGCCGATGTTCTATGGTACAAGATCTAAGTGGGAAACCAAAGAGTACCCTAATAACAGTACAGTGGCAATACAGAAAATAAAATGACTTGTTAACGGATAACATAAGGCTTAAAAAAAAAGAAAAAAAAAAAAAAAAAGATGCGGTTGTTTTAATGCTACAAACAGGCTTGAGGCTGAAGTTGAAATCTTGTTTCCGGTCTAAGCAAACATTTTACTGGTGATATGGAATTTAGCTTAAGTTGCCATTTATAAATGTAACCAAATCCCATGTACACATGATCAATTCTATACCTTTTCTACATGAAAAACCAAACGCATACATGTTATTTCTGTAAAGAACTGTACATAACCTCAAAGGAAATTACTTAGAAATTTCTGTATAACAAGAGATCAATGATTGAGGTGGGGGGAAAAAAGAAGAATGATAAAAATGTATATCATATTTTCCAACCACAGCTGGAAAAACATGAATAGCAGCAGGCTTTCTGGTGAGTTCCCCATTGCCTCCAAAGTGCTCAGTTTAACGGTAATCGACAGATAGGGCCCAACCTTCATTGCTCAACATAAGGCATTTTACAGGCAGTAAGGTGCACAACTCTTAGGTCTGGAACATTCACAAATCAGGTCTCTACAAGGGTTCATAGATGCCCATGTCTATAACCAACATGCAGACCTCCCTCTGTGGAAGTTGGAGAAGGAATAAGGAAAAAACGACAAGGAAGTTCTCTACCTTAAGAAATATCTACACATGAAATGTATGCAAAACAAATTATGCAAAAGGAACCTGACCATGCAATAAAAAGCAGTCCATGGCCAGTACAAACTGATGTTTTAACTGATATTATCAGTTGCTAGGAACATGTGGTTTTCTTCCATTCAAAACCATCTCGCTTCAATCAGAACAGTGTAAGCACGAAGTCATGAGACAATGGAAGCTGTCCAACCAGTAAGAGAGAGACACAAAAAACAAACAAAAAAAAAAACGTGAAATCTGTGATACAGCACCAATGTTCCTCCCTCTGGGGGACACTCTGCTTTGTCAAAAGATTTCATTCAAAGTTCAGTTCAGTAAATGGTGAGGCTGAGAGAGCGGTTCATCTTCTTCCCAATAAGCCGAGAGTTTCTAGAACTAGACTGGATTGTGGAACGTGTCAGGACTCTGTCTGTGGACAAAACTCTCTCCTCTGCTGCAGCTTTGGCAAGCTGGGCTTTTTTCAGCTCCCTGAGACAAACAAGAAAAATAATTTAAAAAGAATGAGAATCGGGGGGGGAAAAAAGAGCTTCACAGTACACAGTTAACTACATAAAGTATCTCTTCAACAAACTACAAAGCATGAAATAAACTTAACAGCCAAGGGAAAATGAAAAGTGGTGCTTAACTGTTATTTAGGTTTTAAGAACTGAATGAAAAGCGAAATCTCAAATGGCCTTGTACTCCTTTGCCCTCGTAAGGCTTACATAAACAACAAATTCACAAAACTGAACATCTGTCAGTATCAAAACAAATCCTGTTAAAACTAAGCAATTTACAATACGACTTGGCAAAACACATACTTTTGGAGCAGGGCATTCTTGAATCTCTCTGCATTAAGTTCCACACGCAACTGATCAGCATTCATCCTGGAGGCGGTAAGCAGAACAGGGTGTCTGATGAGATCAGAGGTCGATGGCCGGCGTGTGGGGTCAGGATGAATCATAAGCTGTAAGAAATTATATATAAAAAAATTATTTACTGAAGTAGGTAGAAAACTACCACTTTAAAAAGTACTGTAAATAAATAAGGAAAGTAAGAAAGCATGTTTTTTCCCCCTGTTTACCTTTAATAGGCTTAAAAATTCTTGAGAAAGCACTTGTGGGATATGGGGTAGAATTCCCTCTCGGATTTTGTGCCATTGTTCCCCATTGGTTGGTAGAGGCTCAGCTCCACATGCACTGACAACAGTCAAAGCCAAAGCAAATATGTCTGCCTTTGTCAGGTTACTATAGTCCTGAAAGGAACAACAAAGTACTCAGTACATCAAACGGGCTAAATACTCCTCCAACCACCTGTGCAAAATAGTCATCATAATCTATGTGGGATAAGCTTAATATTTTATAGTTAACTACAAATCTATACTACTGAAATAAGCCATGCAAGAGGACGTAAATTTTACTTGGTAGAGTTCACTGACAAACTACATGGCCAAATGTTTGTGTACACATGACCATCACATTCGCACATAGGTCTTACCCGAACCGTTAAATAGGATGTCTTTGTATGTTGAAGCATTACAATGTCCCTTAAATGGAATAAAAGAGGCTAGCACAAACAAGTTACAGCATGACAATGCCTCTGCACACAAACTAAGGTCCATGAAGACATTCACTTGCAAAGGTTGGTGTGGAAGAAGTGGCCTGCACAAAGCCCTGGCTTCAATCCCATGACTTTATGGATGAACTGGATGTTGCTCGACATCAGTATCATCCATCCATCCACCTTCTACCGCTTACTCCTTCTTCAGGGTCCTGGGGAACCTGGAGCCTATCCCAGGAATCATCAGGCATAAGGCAGGGTACACCCTGGACAGGGTGCCAGTGACATCAGTATCTGACCTCACTAATGTTCTTGTGGCTGAATGGGCGCAAATCTCCAGTCATGCTCCACAATCTATTTGAAAGTCTTCCGAGAAAAGTACTGGCTATTATAACAGCAAAGGGGGCACTAAATCTGGAGCGGGATGTTCAAAAAGCAAACATAGGTAGGATAGTGAGTTGTCCACAAGTTTTTGTCGATAGTGTACTTCAACAATATTAGATCTCCAAATGAAATTAAATATCACGAGACAGTTGAGTTAGCCTATGAGCAAAAACGTTTACATCGCTGCTTAAATAAGAAGCCTTCTTCAAATATCTGAATTTCTGACATCAGAGAAAACCATTGTTTTACCTCCTGAAGAACTTCATTAGCCAGGTATCTACTGTCACCCTCCTCAACTTGTGGATTAGTCACCCTAGTCACATGGCCTAGGTCACCTAACAAAAAATAAAAATAAAAAGCGGCTGTAAGTTAATTGCAATTTAAGAGAATTGTACATCGTATATAAATGGTATAGTCAATGTGTACATACCTATTTTATAGATCACATTAGTGCTGGGCCCATCCTCCTCATCTTCAAACTCCTCAACACTCACTGCAGACTTCCTTGAAATAAATATGTTACCTGAAACAAAAAAAAATTTCAAAACAAAACAATTTTAAATACATTGTCAAGTTCATGGTTCTGTACCTCACAGATAATACGACCTAGTACTTTCACTTTAATTAATTTTAAAGAGTTGCAATAATAAATACAAGAAGAAGGAAAATAACCCAAATACTGAAGACAAATTCTAATGCATTTATGAAAATATTTTATAGAGTAGCTCACAGTACTGCATGTACAGTTTTCTACATAATCATGTCACTCATAACAGGCAGTTAGCACAAGCCTCTATTCACAAACCCCTTTCTCACACAACCATTTATTATGTAGGTTGCATGACATGATGGCAAACATTTTTAAACCCAAATTGGAAAACCTGAGCAGTCTATAAAATGAGAACATGCTCTAAAGTAGAATTCACATGGTATTCTGAGTGAGCAGCAAAAAAGAAAAACAACCAAGTGCAAATTAATATCAAAGTATCCTATGAGAACAACTCACTTGGCTTAATGTCCATGTGCACAAGCGCTGTCGAGTGGATGTACTTGAGACCACGGGAGACCTGCAGCAACAAGTCCTTCAGTTCCAGCTCAGACAGAAAGTGCAAACGTCTGTAGTTCTCAGCAATAACATCAGACAAGGTGCCACCATTGCAGTACTCATTCTGGATCAGCATGTGGTCGTCCTCGGCCCAGGCAGAATAATATCTCACTACATGAGGATGCTGTCCAAGAACTGCATGTGCATAAACCTCACGAAGTGCATTTTGCCTGTGGTTGGTTTAAAAAAAAAAAAGGCACAGTAAGCTTTTCAATCTAAAAAAAAAAAGGTGTATTAAATATGAATTAAATTTGTATAATAATTTTTACGACACACATTGCCAGAAAGCAACTTTATTAGGTAACACAACATGGACAAATCTAGCATACTGCAATCAATATAGCGATAAAAATATTAATGAACAAAAAGAAAAATTTGTTTACAGAAAGTCTGCATTATGAAGTAGATATTTATTACTTACTCATCCACAGATCCTGCCAAAGGCTTCTTGGAACGCTTGATTGCATAGATGCAGCCATCTAGTCTTTTCACACATTTGTACACAGAGCCAAACTGTCCAGAACCAATCTTTTCTAGTTCATGGAACTCTGACGCATATCTGGACATCATGTTACTCTCAATCATTGTAATTCTCTGGAGAGAAAGGGTTTTTAATTAGAACTAGAAAAAAAAAAACATTGCCACAGCACACACTTAAAATATAGGCATTTTTGTTTATATGTGATGGGCAACAAGTACTTTCGTCCAATGAAAAGAGAAGAATAACGGAGCCATAAAATGTGCTCCGATACACTATGGTCTAAATTGTAAAAATGTCTACCTTTGAAGGTGGAATAACCTCATCCTCAATCTCTGCATCACTTGCCTCCATGTCCTCTCCACAGGAGCTGCAACACAATGGGAGAAGGAGTTATTATTTCACATCAGACACCAGAGGGCAGCAGAGAGGCCTGGGGGAAGCACGTGGTGTAGGGGTGTACTTGAGGCTTTGGTTTCTCGCAACCTGGGCAGTAAACGGATTTAACGAACCTCATTGCAACCTGAACATATAATCCATGGCATCTAAAAGGTTTAATGTCAAAGGGTGGTTTTTTTTTTTAATCCCAAAAGCTAACAAACGAATGAATAAAATCAACCAAAAGCTGTTAGAACTAAGTCAAAGAGCTTACTCATTCCAGTGAGAGCGCTTTCTATTGTTTCTTTGTTGAGTTGATGACTGGACGACCACCGAGTCCGGGGTGAAGGGGTTAATGTTGACCAGAGGTGTTTGGTTTCGCCTTCCGTCGAGACTCGCCTTTCCTTTGGAATCCACATTCTTGAAAAGCGCGACTCTCCTGCTTGTAGAGGCCGAAGTCCTTGCTCTAGACAGCAAACTCTGCTCATTAGAGACGAGACATAAAAAACGTTAATGGTGCTCCTTGAAATATGCAAACTACTTATTAGGGTTAAAAGACCTGCGTTACAGACATTAAAGCGCAAAGCAAAACATGGACAACGCTGTAATCAATGGGATGATTCACTGCATATGAAACATTACATAACCTGTACAGTTAGATAATAACTGGGTCAGTGAGCTCTGACGTCACCTGAGAGGAGAAACTGTAGTCTGAGTTGCTGAGATCGCAGGGGGGAAAAACTTATTGAACTTATTGGAAAACTTATTGATCGCAGGGGGGGTCCCCCTTCCCACCGTAGCTTCTGGCTTGCTCATTAATAAATAAATAACGTTTAAATGTCTGTCTACATTTCTGTAAAGCTGCTTTGTGACAATGTCCATTGTTAAAAACGTTATACAAATAAAATTGAATTGAAGATCTCATTAGTACATGTTCGCCATGCCTCACTTTGCGCTTTCTAAAATAAAAAATAGCTCGAACGCAACCATACTTAAATGTTGTCTGTATTCCACTGCGCGCTTTAAAGCCTTTTTTTACAGACTAGGACAGCACGAACCTTTGGGGTGTGTGGAGTATCGAACAGCCGCAGTTTTCTGAAGGTTTTATGGGGTGGTGTATCAGGACAGTCAGGAACGGGAGAGCTCGAGCCCTCCGCATCGTCCTGAATGCACGTCCTCTCCGGTGAGCTGTCGTAGGCGCGAGGACTTTTTCTCGGCGACGGAGAGTTTTTCACACAGAAGCTCACTTTGAGGTGAGACGGAGAGCCGAACCCTTCCTCGTCCCAGGACTCGGGGTCGTCGTCTTCCCTGGTTCGGCTCAGAGGACTGCTGTTCAGCTCGTCGGGTCTCTTATCCGCGCTGCTTCGCCGCAGAGATACCGGAGAATCCAGCTCGTTAAAACCGGACTCAGCCCCGGTACTGCTGTTGGCCTCCTCGATACTGTCCTCTTCACCATCGCTGTGTGCAAACTGCAGTTTCTGGCGAATCGGTCGAAGGTTTGGGGAAAAGTCTGCTTGCCGGCGGCAGCCGAAACTCATTTTCTCGGCCAGCAGAAACTCTCTGCTGAGAGTTAGACAAACCCAAAGACGCAAACGCTGTTGTACAATTAGGCTAACGTTATTCAAAACAAACGAACCGAGTCAAATAGCCAAAGAAAAGAAAGAATCGAACAAACACGGACTACTTAACCTTAGTTAACGGGAGGCTCTGAGCTTCCCCGTGGAGATCTAACGACTCCTATAACTAGCTAGCCACTTTGCTAAATACAACTTCTCTTAGATTTGTCCCATTAATAAAATATCAATCCCGCTCGTCTTCCACCGTCGACTGGCGACAGTATAGTCCACAAGCAACCCCAATATCCACGCAACCGAATGAGACAAGCTCTTACCGACTGATAAATTGACTTGTTGCGACGAAGCACCAAAGCGGCCAAGTTTAAAAAAAAATGGCTACTTCTTCTCCGAGTCTCCCAAATCTACTCCCCAGATTAGTCACTGCGCTAAAAGGGAAATATAATGTCCATGAAAAGACAGTGCGACGTAATAAAGGACAAAATCAAAATCCGATACAACGCAAAGCCTTCATAAGTATACCGATTAAAAACAATTTTGTTTACGAAAATAGTTTGAATGGCGAACTGCTACTCCTCCCACCTACAACAAGCGTGGTCATAGTCTTCCCGCGACCGTTGATCAAATGACTCACTGTCGACCAATCAGAGCGCACCGTGAAGTTTGAATGATGGGCGGCTCCAGAACGTCGACGTCATCGAATGTGCTTTTTGTAACCAAGCCGGAGACGGACACTGGTCTCAACTGGCGCGAATGCCGCGCTTTGATCTCTTTAATCTCATTCCACTCTGCTGATCAGAGGCCCGACTTTATAATGCAAATTCGAGTTTAGAAATACGTGGGTACTTCATACTTTGCATTTACACAAAAATGTACTTCGTAAAGAGTTGCAGTTATTGTAATACATCTTCAACCTTATAACTGCTCGTTGATAAAAACAAAGGTTGTTTACAATTTAATTTACGAACACAGTTAAATCTTACACTGAAAAGGTATGACACGTTAATAAAATTATGCATATAGGAATTATGGGGCTTTCCTAGATTAGCAAGGTGGATACTGTGTCTCCACCCATAAAAAGAGGAACACTCCCAACCTGCTGTGGAAAGCTAGGGCATTAAATTGTCTGAGTTCAGTTATAAGGATGCAAAGCTCTTGTAGGGTGATTTCAAACCATTGCAGGTATGTATGCTTGGTTGTCTAAAAACAGACGTACCTCATTTTTTATATATGGGCATACATCGAAACCCACATGGATGATCTATGGTAATCCACACGTCCCCAACCCTGATACTGGCATGTTCTCCTGTGTTTAGCCCTTGCCAAGTTGAAGGACAGGGGTTAGGACTCAAGGTAACCTGTGCTGTAGATAAACCAGTAGTCACTGGTGTTAAGATCATGGTTCATCTATGGTGCATATTGGGTGCTGACTGTTGCAACGCAACAGTGACACTGAGCTTTTTAAACATTCCAGCAAAGCTGTTGCACCTGATACACTTGTAATGGGAACACATGCAAACACTACCATGTCAGTGTTCCTGCTGTGCTAAAAATTGCAATCTCTGTCCAAATAATAATTGGGTTCCTTTAGGAAGAGAATATAAAGGAAGAGCTGCATATAAAAACTATGGACTACAACCAGCAATTACATAGCTACGTGGTAGGTGGAGTTCATAAAATGGCCAAGGCAGGTGTAAATGGAATGTTGTTCAATTGTCATTTATTAAGATCCTAAAAAGTCAAGTATTCAATAGAAGAATCAAATAAATATTTACAGCAAAAACTCCAGTTTCAAAACATTATGTACATAAATCCACACAAAAATATATTCAGTCCTCTTCAAATAGAGCAATCAGGATGCTAGCAAAATTTTTTTTGGATACTTGACTCATTTGTTCACTGCAAGCACATGCACGCGCATGAACATCCCACACACACACACACACACACACACACACACACACACACACACACACACACACACACAAAAGACAGACAGACACACAGACACAGATTTTGCTATGTTGAAGGTCATGCTTTAATCATCTAGGCCTGGGGTTTCTCCTTGTTGAATGCGTGATGCGATTCTGATGGCCTCCTCTAATGAAGGCTGATCGCTGAGCTACAAAACAAAAGCAACAGAAATATAATGCAATGCTTTCTTGCACAGAATATATCAAATGATTTTATATGTTTTTCTTGTTGTGCAATAGGGATTTATCTGGAAGCCTTTTTAGGACAGTAGCACCCTGCATGAGCATGTCATGCTTTGCTGTATATACACCTGAACTGTAGTTTTTAAGTTACCCTCATCATCAGAATGGATGGGCATCTAACAATGCAGTAGAATGCAAAAGTGTTTCATGCATTTGTTTGAGTGAATTTAGGTTATTACAGCTTTTAATCTAATTGTTTTGCAGTTTCAACGTATTTACCTTATGATTCACTCCTTATGCCCTATAACTCCTTGAAAATGTACCCACTTCACCTCAGTGCTTACCTCAGTCAGTAGTAGGGCTCTTTAATGAGATGTAATTGACAGGTCAGTCTGAGATGAATGGTTGGATGATTGTACATTAAATGAATGTATTAAACCCCAATCAGCAGAAAGAAGTGACAATCAGGTCCAGTTAAGAAATTAATTATGACCAAGAACTTGGATGATATCGTTATTTTCAGCTTGAGTGAAGAGTAAATCTAAGAGTCTAGCTCTAGTATAGTCAGGGAATTCAGAAAAATTTTGGGCAGTTCAAATATTAACATGAAATAATAAATTGT
Source organism: Ameiurus melas (assembly GCA_012411365.1). NCBI lineage: Eukaryota > Metazoa > Chordata > Actinopteri > Siluriformes > Ictaluridae > Ameiurus > Ameiurus melas. The sequence goes on along the minus strand of CM022754.1, from coordinate 30,778,603 downwards.
TAGGAAATAATCAGTTACAAAGCCACACAGGGGAAATAATCAGTTACAAAGCCACACACTCCAGCTGAGAAAATTAAGTGTTTCAGATGTTAATAACATCTGTTTTCCACAGCCTTATACCATAAACACCACTGACTACGTTTACATGGACAGCAATAATCTAATTATTGACCTTATTCTGAATGAGACAATATCCTGATTAAGGTGTTTACATGAGTTGCTTTTAGAATTTTAATTTCATGTTCCCGTTTTACATGCAAAATCATTACATCCCCACGCCACACCGTTCCCTCCAGAATTTCACGCCTCAACATACAGTTCGTTCGTCTTGGTTATGGTACCATACACAGTTTTGGGTGTTTCTTTTTTAATTTTACGAAAGCTTCAAGGGCAGTTAATCATGTCATGCTATACATGCAAATAGACGACTTGGAGCAATGAGTATGTGTATCTAACCTATTATATAATAGGTAACTATGCGGTTTCGGATGCAGTCATACTCTCTTGTTTGCCGTCAAACAATTGAGCACTGCCGTGTGTGTGCGTGTCCTGTCGCAAAATGCGGTGAAAACTTTGACATAACGTTAATAGTATGATTAAGATGTGTACATGTCTATAAGGCACTTAAATAATGCGACTAAAACAGGAATACGCCACGTCTTAATTCTATTTGTGTTTACTTCAAATATCACTTTAACCAGATTAAGTTAATCGATAATTGCTGTTTACATGGTAGATTCTTAATCAGAGTATTATCTTAATCGGGTTATATAGAGTATTGCGGTCCATGTAAATATACTAATAGTTTTCATCACATAAAACACAGCATTAGAGTAATTATTCAGCTCCACTCCAAATAGGATTTAGGTCAGGCTAACTTCCTCACCGTGCTTGCTTAAAGGCTTAGAAAATGCTATTTTAACTAAGTGAACTCTGTGTTTATGTACCTGCACAGCAATGTGTGTGCCATTAGAGGTAGCCAGCAGAGTAACTGGATGTGGGCTGGTGGATACCATTGGCCGCTGGTGCTGCTCCTGAACCAGCTCTCCATCCTCAGTCTGGAACACAGACAGATCTGGCGTCACAATTGCCACCTACAACACAAATAAAAATCAAGACACATCAGCAAACACATATGACAAATATGGCATAGCACATGTTAGCTGATCACTTAGTTCAGCTGAATGAATGAATATAAATACAGCTAAAACCTTACGCAAAAAATAATCACTTGAAAGAAATCTGAAGCAAATGTGAACCAATACCTGTCCTTCTGTGCCATCTGCAGAAACCATGGTGACAGAATGACCTTCTCCAGAGGAGAGCATTGCCTCATGAGCGGGGATGGTTATAGTCGTTCCTTCTTGTGTTACCATCGTTATTGTGCCACTCATCGCTTGAACGTCTGCCTGAGAAAAAACCTGAATGGACAGTGGAAGTATTAGTTGTTCATATTTTCTCTACACTAAATTATCAGGTAGTGTAACACTTAGTTTCAGCATATTCATGAAGATATGTAATGAAAATATGTAGTAAGGATAATATTAACCAGACTAAAAAAAAAAAAAAAAAAAACACAACACAAAAAAAATTCAGCAAGTAGGGTGTAATAATGCACAGTTACATGATTTGATTCGATTCATGACCTTGGCTTCACGATGTGATTTAATCTGATTCCCAGAATATTTTGAAAAAAATTTAATAAAAGAAAAATGATGACTGAAAACAATTTTTCTTAAACTTAAAAAATAATAAATAAATTTTAAAAAATCATGAATCAATGTGGATTTTTGTCTGTATAAAACTAAATTAAAAATAGCTATGAACAGAGGTTTAATATTGTGAACAATATGTACCAAGTTCACCATATCTTAAAAATAAACAAACATAAGTTCTCCCAAAGATAAGTTTTTGGCCGAAAGAAAATGATCGATTGAAACGTGATGAGCTCCGTAGCAGCATCTAAGGAGTCATTTTAACTGGAAAAAGAGCTTCAAAGTCAGCTAAAATGCCAGACTTCTGCAACCTCCTTCTCAGTCACAGTTGCAGTGTTAATGCAGTTGTGAGGAATGAAACTTAACATTGTGACCGTGTATCAGCACCTGCTCAATTTCCAGATTACTCCAAAACAGTTTCTGCTGCAACTGTGCAGGTGGAGAAACAATAAAATAGTAAAATGTTTACTTCAACAGCAGAATTGTAACACAGACAGACCAGCCTGACAGAGAGAGAGACAGAAAGGAACAGAGGTTGATTGAGAGAGACAGAGAGATAGTATTTTTGTTACTATTATTAATGTTCATTTCTGTTCTTTAATCTCCATTCCTCAATATAAACTTTAGCAGTACTGCAACTGCACATGGTCATGCCAATAAAGCTTACTAAATTTGGAAGGGAAAAAAAAAGAAAAAAAAAGTGAGAATAACTGGACAGACCTGGTAAAAACCTTATCCTTTCCTATTAATGTTTAATTGTTTATTTTCATATGATTTTCCCCATTCAACTACTAATAAATGCATTTATCACTTAAGCATTTTTAAGCTGCAGAATAGATACGGGTAAATAAACCGAATTCTAATTAATATAATGTAAATTCTAAAATTTTATATATAATTTTTTTTTTTTTTTTTTTTTTTTTTTTTTTTTTTTTTCACCTCCTGTTATGACATCTGGAATATGTGTGCTACATGCTGCTAATTCATTTTTTTTTTTTTTTTTTTTTTTTTTTTTTTTTTTTTTTTTTTTTTTTTTTTTTTTTTTTTTTTTTTTTTTTTTTTTTTTTTTTTTTTTTTTTTTTTTTTTTTTTTTTTTTTTTTTTTTTTTTTTTTTTTTTTTTTTTTTTTCCCCCCCCGCAGGTCTCTTCTTTTTCTTCACCCTTGTTTTTTTTTTCTTTCTTCTTCCCCCACAGCAGGGGTAAAAGTCAATGCAGGGTCATCAATGGCCTCTGAACAAGATATTAACACAGAGTCAAGTCTGGTGAAAAACATGATATGGTAAAAACAATTTTCACAACCAGTGTCATTATGGTTTGTTTATAACTTTTTCATACACAATCATCAAATGCACATAAGAACATGGCATTGCTGACCTGAACTAAACCAAACAACTCCAGTTGTCAACAACTTGACATTTTGTTGGTCAAGCTGCCTTTTTGCACATCTACTCTCTTGTTCAGCTTATAATGACAATCTGATAAATATTGACAACATTAGACATTTTATGGAAAAGTCATTCTAAAAATATCTTTCTAAGAAAGAAGAACAGTTAGGGGATTCTTTGGGCAAAGACACTTTTGAGCGTTTTCCATTTTCATTTTCACCAGCATCTTATGTGTTTTTAAAACCTCAATTAATACCGTGACACCAAAAACCACAATATTTTGTATATCAATGAAAATTTCAAACCATGACACACCTATTCACAAAAATCTGCTAGCATTAAAAGAGCTCCAACATAGGTGACTGAGCAGGACTAGTTAAATCAAAATATGATCATCTCAAAGCTTTAATAACTTCGATACATTTTCATTTAAGTTTTGCACGAACCTGTAGGTGGCTCAAAGTAGGCCTCCTGCTCCTCCTCAATGGGTTCAGTGTCATTGTGTGCGGTGCGTTTGTGCATGGCTAAAGTGGAGATCTGCTTGTAGGTCTTCCCACAGTGGTTGCAGTTGTAGGGCTTGCAAGGAGTATGGACCACATGGTGCTTGTAGAGACTGGAGTACTCAGTAAAGCGTTTATCACAGCCAGGCACAGTGCACACATATGGCTTCTCACCTACAGATGCAAACAAAATGTACTTTTCTATTCACATATTTTCCAAAATTGTTGCTTTTTTTTTTTTTTTTTTTAAGGATGTGGTAGAAAAATGTAGGTACCTGTGTGGATCCTCATGTGGTTTTTGTAGTTGGTGGCACTGGCAAAGGCTCTTCCACAGTTGGGTTCGGAGCAGTAGTATGGCCGCTCACCAGTGTGTGTTCGGATGTGAACCTTTCGAATATTTGAGGTGGTGAAAGATCTCCCACACCCTTCAAATGGGCACTTGAAAGGCTTCTCCCCTACAAATACAATCACGTGGGAGTCTTAAACTACAAACACTTTTACAACATAACAAAACATCATTGGATAACCACTGTTATAAATGCTATTCATTGGCTTAAGCAACATACGGTCTACAGAAAACGCACCGGTGTGTGTTCGTGTGTGTTTTTGTAGGTCTCCAGATGTCTTGAAAGACTTAAGGCAGTTGAGCTCCTGGCAGCGATATGGTTTTTCACCAGTGTGTGTTCGAACATGACTTTTTAGGCCATATCCTGTTGGTTAACATAAAATCAATGTGAAAAATTATACAGAGAAAAGGGAAAATAAATAAGTAAAAATAAAAACACATTAAGGTGCATCTGGATGTGATACAGAACCTGTTGCAAATTTTTTTCCACATCCCAGATGATCGCACATGTAAGGTTTATCCCCAGTATGTGATCGTTCATGTACCTTTTCAAGAGAAACAAATTACTCTTGAACTTTAATCACAGTAATTAACATAAATAAGTAAATACATCAATACAAATGTTAAATAAAACAGCTGTTCTTGCTTTAATTTTGCTACACTCTAAGCAAACAATCAAAGTTTTACCTTTAAATGATGTGCTGTTGTGTAGAGTTTTCCACAGCCCTCATGTTCACAGCGAAAGGCCTTTTCCCCAATATGCTGCACTCTAGGAGACCTGCCCTCCTGACCCTGAAGTACAATCTGAACACAAAAGGACACACCAGTCACACAAAAACACATCAAATGGGATTCACAAGGTCCAACGAAAACTGTAAACTGCGGCAAAACTGATAAAATAATAATAATAATACAGAAGACTGCACCTGCATATGCACACTGCCGTCAGTGTCGCCTCTACTGAGCAGCCCTGTGCCACATTCTGTTCCCTCCATCTGAAAGAGCAGTTCAAGTGTATTAAGTAGTAATTAGTGCTTCAAAAAAGTACTACAATTTTAAAAGTGACATCACTTGAATACCACAGCAGAAAATCCTATTGTGGTTATAAAATCTTATTGAGTGTTGGTTTTTTTTTAGTTTGTTGTTTTTGGTGAGAGGTGTAATTGTAACCTTGGCAGAATATTGCTCCAGCACACTGATGGTGTCTGGGTCAATAGTGCCCTCTGCTTGCAGGTCTGCCACTGTGCCATCAGCCTGAATAGCCAGAATGGTGCTTGACTGGGGCATGTGTTGGATGTAGGCAGTCGTGCCATCCTCCAACTGGACAGCCTGTAATCCACCTTGATCATATGTTTCTGCAAATAATGAAATGCATTTGTTATATATTATTACAGACTTTAGTCAAAGGACACCACATTTTTTGGGTCAATGTAAATGAATGGGTGCATACTTGTAATTCAACTACAGTAAGAACTTGATTTGACCCAAGTATATAATAGCAAACAGAATATCATAAGAAAGATCAGAAGTGCTGAACATGTATAATGTATTCTGTAAATCTAGGTCAAAGAACAAAATAAGAAATGTTGAAATATACTAATGTTTATAAGTTACACATTTTTGTTTAGGACTGGTTCCAAGATCTACATACTTGGTTGAGTTTTGTAATTTTTTACATGTGTTTGCAGAAGGTTTGTTTACATTTTCCATGGTCAAATTTCTAACTAGTGTCTGAATATAATCTTTAGCCCCACCCTTTCCCATACACCTCTTAACAAAAATGTGCACACCCCAGCAGGCCAAATACAGTTGCAATCAAAATGATTCAACCCCCCATTGCAAAACAGGTTCATTGTCAAAATGTACAGACTTTCAGCTGTTTGCAATGAACAAATCAAATAAAAGCTATTGGAATGGTACAACACAATGAATGCTTCAAGTGGTTTCCCCAAATTCAACTGAAAATGCAACTTATAATGACTTCTCCAGTCTCAAAATTATTCAACCCCCTGAATAGAATACCTCACAACAGCACAAATATGCAGAACAGTTGTTGTCTCAAGCACACCTCATACAACTAATCAAGGGCTTCATTAGTTGCACCAGCTGTGCTTGAGTTGGAATACATAATATACTTGAACTGGCTAGGGGTAGAAAAATATATTACAATACCTGGACGGGGCAGAAAAAGGAAGCAGTCAATGGCTGCAACCAGATTTCTGAGAAGGCAGGTTGTGAAAAAACCATTGCAAACAACTGAAAGTCTTAATTTTGCCAATAAACCAGATTTGCAATGGGGGTTAAATAATTTTGACTGCAACTGTAAAGTCTCACTCTGTTTTCACTCTGGATTCAGACTTATGCCGGGTTCACATTGTACGATTTTGGCCATGATTTGGTCATCCAAGACAAATTTTGGGAATCTTAAAAGATTCCTATAATTCTAGGCCAAAAACTATTTTCTTGGATTGCAAGTTTGACATGTTCCCCAACAGCCGATTAATGGCCGTTGCGATCAAATATTTCCTCCGATGAAATTCTGTCATTCAGTATGTTTACATGGACAATAATCCAATATTAACCTGATTAAGACAATACTCTGATTAAGAAACTATCATGTAAACAGCGATTTTTTATTACCTTAATCCGATTAAAATCATACTCAAAGTAAACACAAATCAAATTAAGACATGTGGAGTACTCCTATTTTAGTTGCATTATCAACATGTATTACAGATATGTAAACACCTTAATCACACTATTAACTTCGTGTGGGACTTTTAACCACATTTTGCAACAGGCCACGATCACACGCGACGGTGCTCAACTGTTTTATGGCAAACAATAGAGCACGGCTGCGTCCAAAACCGTGTACTTACCTACTATATAGTAAGCGAAATACATGTACTTCGCTACTATATAGTAGGTAAGTACACGGTTTGGGACGCAGCCCACAGCTTCAAGCAGTCCTCTATTTGCATGTACAACATGACAATTAATTAACTACACTTGAAGCGTTCGTAAAAATGAAAAATAAAAACACCCAAAACTGTATATGGTTCCATAACAAAGACGAACTGTATGTTGATATGTGAAATCCTGTAGGGAATGTCGGTCAGCATGGGGACATAATGATGTGTGCCATTAAGCAAACTATGTTCTATAGCATGTAAAACGGGAACATGAAAGGAGTATTCTAAAACCAACTCATGTAAACACCTTAATCACAATATTGTCTTAATCAGAATAAGGTCAATAATTAGATTACTATGGTCCATGTAAACGTAGTTAGTGTCAGAAGATTTGAGGTTTTTCGTGTCTTGGCTGTCATACAGTCCAACATTAATGACAACTGGGATCCTACAATGTGACATGGCTTACCATGTATCATGTCCGTACAGTCTGGCAAGCAACAGTCGCAAAGGACTATTCAAAATCGCACAGTGTGGACCCGGCTTTAGGATTAATAGGGGACAACGCATACTAAAAAAAAGTAAAATATTTGGCATATTAATTGTTACACAAATCAGTAACTAATGTGATAGATGTACCTTTGGGTGCATGAATGTATGCCGTTGTCCCATCCTCCAGTTGCACAGTTTGTCCATCCTCTAGTCTTAGACCTTCTCCAGCTGAAAGTTACATAAAGATTAAAAGACATGTCTTGAATCATTAAGGAGATGTAACATATGCATATGTGAATAATAATCAAATCATAAATGAAGCACAAATAAGTAAATAACCCAAGTTAATTTTAGGCCTGTGAAAGGTACCTGCTTTCGGCATCGGTAGGTGCTGCACATACGCAGCAGATCCATCTTCCAACTGGATCACCTGTCCTTCCATTATCTTGTTATCTTAAAAATAAACATACGATACATCTCACTTATAGGACAATATTTCTATAGCTGTAATATGCAAATGTGCATTCAGTGAATTAATTTAAATGCACAAAATAGAGTTGATAGTATACTATTTCTATACCTTTCGGGCTGTGTTGTATGTATGCAGTTGAGCCATCAACCAGAGTCACTGCCTGCAAACTCACTGTATCCATTGCCTCAATGTGGTCACTGTCTATAAAGCAAAATTTGCAAGTTACAGACCTGTGCAGGAATGATTGTAAACATACTTAAAAAAAAAAAATTTAAACGTTGACCCACCTGCAACTGTCACAGCCTCAGTGAGGCAAAGGGTGACCTGCTGTGGATCACCGTCAACACTTTGGAACTCCATGCTCTGGGTGTCCCGATTCACCTGGGCCAAGAGCATGGTCTACCTGTGAGAAGCATCCAATCAACACTTTTACATTTGCAGGTTGAAATATGTATGTATGACATACAACAAATGTAAAATGAACAACAAAATTTTGTTCATGTTTTAAAGGTGTGCCTATGTCCATTTTTAATTGCAAGTTGGTTATGAACAGTGTACGCTGGAAATTCCATTTAAAGAGGGACTTTGACGCATTTTAAATGCGCACAATATCTGAAATTGGAGCACACAGTGGCATGTGTAAGTAGTATTGCCACCTCATAGCTCCAGGGTCCAGGCTTGGGTTACTGTTTGTGGGGAGTTTCACATATCCATTTAACACCCCCCCGTTGAAAAACATGCAAGTATGCAGTTTGGCTATCCTAACTAGGTGTGAATGAGTGTGTGAGCGTGTGTATGCATGGACTTGTGCCCAATTCGAGTCCAGTGTTCCTGAGATAGGTTCAGGATTCCCCATGAATCTGACCAAGCAAATTATTATTATATATAAAGCAATTATTTAAATTTATTAACGAACATCTATAACCAATTATTTTTCAGAGAAATATTTCATATTCAAAACATGAGGGGTTCGACTGCGGTTCTAAACTGATGTTACATTCAATAGCACGTCTATCTGATGGAGATGAGAATCTTCCTGGATTTAAAAAACTGTAGCATTGTTGTTTTATTTTTGTTTTTTTAAACTAATGGTTTCATTTTTATTGAAGGCTTATGACCAAGTACCCAGTCCGGTGACCTTAAAAAAAGGCATTCAGCTGTGAAAAGCATCCAACTAACACATAATCCTAACACAACTACACAATCACAGCAAATATTTCAAGAAGCCTGTACTTATGATTTTAAAACGACTCAATTTTAGAAATGTCACCCTGAAGTGTGTATTCTCTCAGAGGAGCCTCTACACCACGTCAAATGCCATTACACGGCTTGCTTTCGGGGAGTTAAATATGTCTAATTGTCCTAAAACATGTCAAAAGTAAAAAAAAGTCTTCATTAAAATGTTGTAAGCCGTCTGTAAGACTGCAATATCGCCAAGCACGCGCCTTTCCTAGCGAACCACCTTAGCCTAGCTATGCGAAACATCAACCGGCTAAGCATCTGAGCTGGATAATCCCTTGCATGACACAATGCATTCTAACTAGAATAAAAAAAAAACAAATACGTTCAATATGTCTTTTTTTAAAGTAAAAGTGTTGAAATCCCATCAAGCAGTTGCAAACACATACCCCGCTAGCTAATTAGTTACCAGCTAGCTGTGCTAGTTTGACATGTTAGCAATTACGCTAAAACGTCTAGATTTGAGAGTTTGTTTAACATCTGCACGAGGCTTACGTTAGATTCGGTGTTTTAATAGTTTGTGATCCAAAACAATACATTTAAGCGTTGCAGTTATTAAAGTTACAATGTTCTACGGCTATAAAAGAAAGATGCCGTAAGCAAGCGCTAGCTCCGTTAACTTGAAGAAACACAACAGGAAGGTTAACAACGTTGTAACCGATAAGTACACCGTGTCCAGTTGCCTCTAATAAATAAAACATTGTTTCCCGATGCATTTGAATTGTTTTTATTGAAAACAAGCTTCCTCCGGAACTTCCATGACATTTCCATCAGCGCCTTCTCCAGCTCTGCACTGACTGAGGAAATAAGGCACACTGGGTAAAAACACATTTATATACTAACCTCCAAAAATTTTCCAACAATCCCTTCGTTCGACCGCCATGCATCAGGGCAGGAAACGCTGTGTAGCGAACACAACCCCGGAACATGAATAACGGCGTGATGCCTGTCGAAGGGCGGGGTGGAGTCCACACTGCACTCTCTTGATAGGCTCTTAAACACAGAGAGATGTTACTCTAGCGTTTTGATTTGATATAAATTTTGTTTATCAGAGGATATTCAGAGTCAGGGGCACCATGCTCACGCCATTCTGATCTGTCTCTCGTATTGTTTAGCGATTACTAAACTCGAGTATTGTCTAGGTATGCAAGGAGAATATAGTTTTATTCTCCGACGAGTGCGGGAGGCGATTTCTTAACGCTTTTACGTTCGCAGGTGTGAAATTTCCTGGTAATGCTTGGTGAACAACAAAAAGTTTTAATGTTTTAAATGCGTGTCCGCGGCCATTTTGAATCGTTGTTGGTCATAAGCAGTGAGGTTGTATGGGCAATGCAGTGCACACGGGGAACACCGTGTAAAAGGCGTTTACTTGTATTAAATGATCTGTAACTGACATATAAAACCAGCCATATAAAAAAAAGCAGAGAGAACAAATACCCTGGGGAAATCATTCTTGTATATAGAATCCATGTTGTCTAAGTATTAATAAACGTCTTACCAACAAGATATAAACATAGCAATCCTGATTTGAGTAAGGAATAAAATATGCTATTATATGAAAAATATCCCACATTGGGGTGGTCCACAGCCCTCCACTGTGTGCCTAAGTGGATTATCTTCATATAATGGAACGTCTTGAGGTGTGTTATTCCATTTATATATATATATATATATATATATATATATATATATATATATATATATAAATGAATTATGCATTATGCTCTTTTACAACACCACTTGTGTTGATGCATACTGCATTAAGAGCAGAATAAAATGAGGCATCAAATTATGTTTAGCTCTGTCAACTCGTCAGATATGGTAAATGCTCAGTGTTCAGTGTGTTAGCTGAATGTTAATAATTCAGCGAGGACAGTTTGTTGACATCAAACTGAATGTCGATATACTGTTGTTCCTTGAATCACGTGATTGTTTCTTCTGTTTTTCTGTAGTAAGATCTCTCCAGAAAAGAGGATAATTGCAAAGTCCCAGTCCTATTATTGTATTGGTATTGGACTTTGTCCAAAGCTGTATACTCTGGTATAAATAACAAATGTTGTTGTGATTGCCTTGGATAGTTTGCAGCCTTGGTTTATTTATTCTAATACATTTTTATGTAACATCACCTGGTCTTTTTCCAGTCTTCAACTGTCCAGTTTCATTGAGCCTTTGCACACTGTAGACTCCTAGGGTAAGCATTAGATTTCTGTTCTTGGCTGACTGGAGTGGAACCCAATGTGATCTTCTGCTGTTGTAACCTCAAAATATGATGTATTGTCCATTCTGCAATGATTTTCTGCTCACCACCTTTGTAAAGAGTGGTTATTTTAGTTACCATAGCCTTCCTGTTAGCTCAAAACAGGCTACCCGTTCTCTTCTGACGTCTCTCATTTTTGTTTTGACACCATTCTGCATAAAAATCCCAGGAGATCAGCAGTTTCTGAAATACTCAAACCAGTCTGTCTGGCACTAACAACTATTCTATGGTCAAAGTAGGGTCTCATTTTCTCTATTCTGATGTGTGATGTGAACATTAACTGAAGCTCCTGTATCTGCATGATTCTATGCATTGTGCTGCTGTCACATGATTGGTTGATTGGATTAACTGCATGAATGAGCAGGTGTATACTACACATAATATTTGTCACTGTAGCAATATTCTAGATGTAATGTATATATGTACATATATCTTTGTCACTGACCACTTTACAGCTTTATTTTTTACTCTTGTAAATACTGTAAACACTCGCTACTTTAAGCCACTTAAAATGCCATCCTAACTTTAAATATTAGTTCAACTGTATATATATATATATATATATATATATATATATATATATATATATATATATATATATATATATCTCCACACTGATGTTCTCTCCATTCGTGTTGATTATTTATATGTATGCCTATTGTTGTGTGCATGGAACAGTGAATTTCACTGCCGGTTGCACACTGTAGGCCTACTGTTTTTGCCCATGACAATAAATACTTGAACGTGAACAGTAGTTTGGGATGTGGTTTAACGTAGACAGTTTAACGTAGAGAGACAGTGCTTATCAGCAGATCTCCGCTGTGGTTAGGTGAGGAATAAACGGGAACCCTGCGCCGCCTGTCGGTGTTTGTATAAATGGCGTGCACGCAGATAGAAGCGCGATTGTCATGGACATCATTGAGGCGGTGGCTATACGGTGGCAGCGCAGCATTAAGCAGACTCAGTTTCTACACAAAGATTCCGCCGACTTGCTGCTATTAGATGACCTCTAGAAAGGGTGAGTTGTGTAGGCCCGCCGAATAAAACCATTTTAACTAGGCACGCTGCAGGGAAACTACATGGTGTAGCTTCAAAAGTTTTATGACCAAAGGTCAATTACCGAACCGGACGTTATGCAGTTATAGTGCCATTAAGTGTTTTGGAAGGTTTTAGAGGCAAGATGTGTTAATGCAGTCTGGCAACACAATGACGTCATTGGTCAGTCCTGGGGATAACCCTGTTTGTAATACACCCATTGCGCCATCTTAAACAGCGGTTAAACTTTACAATAAGCGGTGTTTTTGAAAGAATTTGGGTTATTTGAACTATTGGATTTGAAAACTATTGGATGTAGTAAGGTGGGTTGCTCGTTGTTTATTTAACCTTTACCTTCTATTAAGAATAATATTATTGTGTTTTCTTTCAGTAGCCCGTGTAAAAAAAAGTTCTTGCAATAAATCAAATCATACATACAAAAAACATTCATTCAAATACTTTCGATGCACTGCTTATATGAGCCCTCAATGGACCTCATGCCTGTCCTCTGGTCCTCCAGTCCATTCATTCATTCATTCATTCATTCATTCATTCATTCATCTTTAGTAACTGCTTTACCCTTCTTAGGGATGTGGTAAATCCAAAGTCTGTTCTGGGAACACTGCCAGTCTGTTGCAGAATACCATATACACACATTCAGCAAATTAGTGTAGCCATCCACCTACTGGGATGTTTTTCGCAGGTGGAAAGAAACCAGAGAACCCGAAGCAACCCCATGCAGACACAGGATGAATATGCACAGAAATCCCCGAAAGGCAACAACCGAAGCTCAGGAACTGTGAGACAGCAACTCTATATATAACTCTATGGCTGCACCACCTTGCCACCCATACAAATATTAACTCACATGCATATAGGGCATACATGACCTAAAGATGTTCATAAACATCATTAATTTTCACCTGCAATGCTAGCGATCTAGTTTACAGCTTTTCTCAGGAAAAACATCTTAACGAACTTGCTAACAACCAATCAGGCATATTTAACAAACCTAAAATTAACTGGCTAAACTTATAATTATAAAGTTCCCCCTAGGTCATGCAACAGTCTTTTGCTATTGGTATCTTTATCGAAACCTTTATTTTAATTGAAAAAATTGTGCCACTAAACCAAAAGCACTAAGTAAGAAAAAATGGCATTGGTTTACAGAATTAACCCAGCCACAGGGTAGAAACACCACATTCTGTAAATAACTACAGCAATGATTGAGATCGGCATTGTCTTCATTGTCACAGAGACTAAACACAGTCTCTAACACTGGCTTTTTGCAACTTGAAACTACCCAACGATGTACAAATATCCTAAGAAAATGACGCAAGAGGCTCAATATTTTGATATGAATACACCCAGCATTTTCTAGATTATATGTTTCCACTGAATGAATGAACATGAAATTTTGCAAGTTAATCACTGAATGTAGGACTTTAGCTGTAAAATTACATATACATTGGATTAGTTGGAAAATATATTAAATGGAAATATACATCTAGTCTAAATGTCTTTATTTTTCAGCAACCACACAACATTCTCCAGTGGAGGCCCCTGGAGGCCACCTTATCACAGAACAGATCGAACAACTGCAACATGAAACCAGCACACAGTTATACAGTTCAAAGCCCCAGCGTGCACAGTGACATTCAAGTGGCTGAGACTGACCTCATTCAAGTCATGTGTCAGGTAAACAAAACACACTATGGTCAGGGTTGGCAGTTTGCCAAAGTATACCTCAGAGCATATCTGTTTGGCATACCTCGACCATTCTTTCCTTTTTATTCCAACTCTGCTTAGTGAGTTGGGAGGGATATGATAGTTACAATTGACACTGGCTGTACCCTAGATCTGATATCATCAGCCAGTATAGAGAAACTTCGGTAAGTATATACTATAATTTGAATGATACTTTTTTAAATGTGCAGATGCATCATTTAATGCACAGTGGTTACTATGACCTTGATCCTCGGTTATCTAATCAAAGTTTTTGTATGAAGATTAATGACCTTGCCCAGATTCAAAAGAGACTCTGTGTCTGTCGTTGAAATTGGGAACCCATTAAACCATCATCAGGTCCAGACGTACATTATCCCATAAACATATGCATTAAGATGCGTAACTAAATAGTAAGCTGGTCATGTAAGGGGTTGCTTCCTTGTTGCTACGAGCTGTATACTTGTTGCTACATTAATGCATATTCCGGTACTCAGTTTCAGTTTCGGTCGGGAGTCGCTCGTTCACGCGACTATTCTTTGTTTTGCTAATTAAAGAGGCGTGCTCAGCTGAAACACATCAGTATTTATTAATTAAGAAACGCTGAGACGGAAGTGTCGGCGGAAGCGTCAGCCCTTGTCATGTGAAGACCAAGCTCATGTAAAGACCTGCGAGTCTACCTGCACGAGTCCACCGAGCAGGACACCGACAAGACACCACATGTGCTGCTAAGTATACTTTTTCTCCCTTTATTCTTCTTGCTGTTTACCTGTCTACACACACTACCATGTGTCATCAGTTTATCCCTGTTATTTGCCACAGGCGCAGATGGTGGCACTCTCCCAAAACCGTACGCAACTTGGACAACCTACGCTCTCTGAACGCGGCCTCTGTAGGTTCCATCTCATTCTCAATCGGACTTTGGAACTGCCAAACTGCAGTCAACAAAGCAGATTTCATTTCTGCATTTGCAACCCACTCTAATCTCAGCGTGCTGGCTTTGACTGAGACTTGGATCCATGCTGAGAACAGCTGCCCTGGCCTCCAACTTCAACTTCTCCCATATCTCACGCCCCAACAGACGAGGGGGTGGTACAGGTTTGCTTCTCTCCAAAACATGGAAATTTACCTGTCTTTCTCCCTCTTGCTCATACACTTCCTTTGAATTTCATGCTGTTACAGTCACCGACCCTGCAAAAATGCACTTTCTTGTTGTTTACCGTCTTCCAGGTCAACTGGGGAAGTTAATCGATGAATTTGACACGCTACTGTCCACCATCCCAGATTATGGAACTCCTCTTCTGGTCCTTGGTGATTTCAACATTCATCTAGACAAGCCACATGCAGCTGACTTTCTTGCTCTCATTCCCACATTTGACCTCAAGCAGTTCACCACACCAGCAACCCACAAAGCCGGCAAACAGCTTGACCTCATCCTCACACGTAATTGCACCACACACAATCTTCTCATTAGTCCTCTCCACACCTCTGACCATTTCTTTATCCAGTTCTCTATTTCTCTCCCCTGACCCCCTTCACTGTCTCCTCCTTCCATCTCTTTTCGTCGCAATCTTCGCTCCCTTTCCCCCTCACATTTCTCCTCCATTGTCACAACCTTACTTCCCTGTAAGTGGCTTAACAACCACTTTTCCTCACTTGATGTAAACACCACAACCGACATGCTATCTTCCACCTTAACATCTTCTCTTGACAGCATATGCCCCCTAACCTCCACACCTGCTCACACATCACCCTCTAGTCCTTGGCTCTCAGAAGCTCTCCGTAGCAACCGGGCCGGTGATAGCAATCAGGGGACTAATAATTATGTTACATTGGTTCAACAGCTTTAAGGAAAAGATCATCAGCAACAATGAGGATCATTTAGGGCCAGTCCAGCACAACCTCCAAACCACAGGACACATTAAGCTGAGTTTGGTCATTGGGCAAACAGAAACTGAGCTTTTATTTACTGTTGTGGGTAAGTGCATGGTAACACTGTTCTTAAGTGTTGCTAAGATTCAAGTGAGTAAGCTCAGTCAGTAAATTAAGTGTATTGTTCTTTGCAGAAAACAATCAAATGTTTACACAGTATCTCACAAAAGTGAGTACACCCCTCACATTTTTGTAAATATTTGATTATATCTTTTCATGTGACAACACTGAAGAAATGATACTTTGCTAGGATGTAGCTTGTGTAACAATGCAAATTTGCTGTCCCCAACGACCCCAAACACACCTCCAAGATGACCACTGCCTTGCTAAAGAAGCTGGGGGTGAAGGTGATGGACCCTATTGAGCATCTGTGGGGCATCCTCAAACGGAAGGTGGAGGAGCACAAGGTCTCTAACATCCACCAGCTCCGTGATGTCGTCATGGAGGAGTGGAAGAGGACTCCAGTGGCAACCTGTGAAGCTCTGGTGAACTCGAGCCCAAGAGGGTTAAGGCAGTGCTGGAAAATAATGATGGCCACATAAAATATTGACACTTTGTGAACAATTTGGATATTTTCATTTAGGGGTGTACTCACTTTTGTTGCCAGAGGTTTAGACATTAATGGATGTGTGTTGAGTTATTTTGAGAGGACAGCAAATTTACACTGTTACACAAGCTGTACACTCACTACTTTACATTGTAGCAAAGTGTCATTTCTTCAGTGTTGTCACATTAAAAGATATAATTAAATATTTACAAAAATGTGAGGGGTGTACTCACTTTTGTGAGATACTGTATCGTTGGGCACAAAGACACTCAAGTTTCTGAAGATAACTCCCCCTCTCTTTCTCGCTCTGTTAAGCCTTGGCAATGCAAGACATGTTCACGTGATGTTTTAGGATATTTGAAATGCATTATGAGATATGTCCCCTTTTACAATGTGTTATTGACACTGAAAAGCATATGCTTGCTCCTGGAAATTCTGTACAGAAGCAAGTCCATTTTGTTGGAAAACATGAAAATGAATGTTAGAATAATTTGTGACATTTCTAACTATGCTATTTGAGGTAACCAGGCCAAAGTCAAAACCAGAACAGCAGTCAAAATACAGAATTTAGCCACAAAACCAAGCAATCTCCTAGCAACAAATCACCAAACACCTCCAACATCCCACCACTTCTCACTCCGTCTTCATCTTTAAAAATGGCCGCCAATCAGTGAGGTCATCCTGGACAAGTGATTGGTTATTGTGTGTATGCAATTTGCTTATATTAAGTAAAGCATTATTATTATTTTTTAAATTGTGCAATAGCTTTTGCTAAAAATTCTTAACCCATAAGATATAATACCCACTACAGTTTAGCATTATCACCTGCACCAAACATATTATTTAGGTAAATGTCACTAATAGTAAAAGTGTTCACAAATGTGTTTTGTATAAGAATATTTTACTAGAAAAGTTTGTATTGACATCCTGTCATAGTCTATTTTGTCAAGTGTATGTGTTAATTTAATAAAAAAGTTAAGGACGTTAAACACAAGGGTTTGTTGTTTGTTAGGTAAGTGTTTATTATTGGAAAAAGCTTAGACTGTTCTTAATGTTTGTGACTATATTATTATATGTTTGAACATTGGATATTCCTTTTCTTAATTTTCTGTCTATATATAATTGTTTAAATCATTGCCTCATTACAAATATTACGTGGATGAGAAAAATAGTTAGTAGGCTGGTTTGTGTTTGGATGAGTTTCATATCAGTCATTTCATTGACAATGCTCATGTTCTGCCCTTCTTGTGTGTGACAGATAAGACATACAGCATGAAACCATTTAGCATTTATGACCTTTAAATAACAGTCACAAACAGGTCTCCTCTCAGAATATTGTTTAATTGGGTAACATTGTGCTAAAAATGTATATTTATACTATGGTTAATATATATTGGGTAATAAGTCAGAGTTTTGTCACTTTTATGATGCATGATAATTGAAATAAAATCATCATGTGGTGCTGTAGTGACATGCTTTGTGCTCTGTCACCACTAGATGGTCTCAATGTAGCCAGTATTTACTGTATTTAGTAGCCGGTGTGTCACTATAGCAACCATGTTATACAACAACAAAGTCCAGTGGACTGCAAAGTGGGGGAATATATGAACTTTCTCAGGAATCCATAAAGGTATGCTCCTTTTTCTTGACTTTAGAATGGTTACAGTCTTGTGAAAGTGATTTTGTAAAGTGTATGTGATTTCAGGTGATAGAAATAAAATAGAAACCATTTTTAATTAATTACAGCCCTCTGTTGCAGAATGACAACAGCCTCCATATATCAGCTCTCTGATAGTCCAAGTGTCATCCCTGTGCTGCTTGGGAAGGACAGAAATGTCACCTATGTATTGGACACTTCAGAGGCTATGGCAGCAATTCTGGGGACAGTGAAAAATCTGATTATTCAAAGTCTGCTTACCAAGGCTTCTCTCAGAAACTCCCTCTTTAACATCATCACCTTTTCATATAAGGTGCTTCATCTTCAGAAAACCAATACATACCTTCTTTCAGAAATGACAAAATGCACAGTGGGGCACAAATCTCTGAGACCACATTGAAAATCTGAGGGTTATTTCCCTCCCCATTCTCTCTCTCATATATATATATATATATATATATATATACACACACACACATACACATATACACACACACACACACACACACACACACACACACACTGCTCAAAAAAATAAAGGGAACACTTAAACAGCACAATGTAACTCCACGAGTTCCCTTTATTTTTTTTGTGGGTTCAATTCCCTCCTCCGCCGTGTGTGCACATAGCTTCCATGTTCTCCCCATGCTTTGGGGGTTTCCTCTGGGTACTACAGTTTCCTCCAACAGTCCAAAGACATGTATTGTAGGCTGATTGGCATTTCTAAATTGTCAGTAGGGTGTAAATGGGTGTGAACATATGTGTGTGATTGTGCCCTGCAATTGGCTGGCACCCTGTCCGGGGTGTCCCATGCCGTGTGCCATAAGGATCATAAGGTTTTGCACAAACTTGTGGAATCCATGTGAGCTCTAGTGCACAATGAAATATTTACATGAGTTTCCTAGTATTTGGTTTGTCCCCTTTTTACGTTAATGACAGAGATTCTACGTTTCAATTTGTTGTCAATAATGTAATGTTTACATTTAGAAAAGCATGCAAAATAGTCCTTTGGACCCCACTGTATATATATCAAGCATTTGGCGTTTGCAGGCAATATGAGTAAAATACACAAAGACAATTCTTAGACAAAGCAGTACTTGACACATTATCTAACCACCCCTATATGTATCTCCCTAGGTAACATCCTTGTCTGAGCACATGATTCCTTGTGCACCCGATACAGTGTACCAGGCCCTCAGCTGGATCCATACTCTCAGGACAAGCCCTGGAAATGATCTCCTTACGGCACTCATTACAGCATTTTCTGATCCTGCCTGTCAGTCTGTCCACCTAGTGACAAACAGCCTCCCAGACAACCTGGACAATTGCCTGAATTCTCTATCTACATTTACAGCACGCCCTGTGAACACATTTCATGTATCAGAAAAGCAGGATTTAGACAGGGACATTTTGGATTTCCTAAAATGCTTGACCTCTGCCACTAAAGGGAGTTGCTACAGGCTGTCTCTAAACTCTAATGCCCCAGCTGAGCAGGTGAACCCTACGGTCAGTAGTAGGATAGGAACTGTATCACCCATTGTACAGTGCCCTCCACTAATACTGGCACCCTTGGTAAATATGAGCAAAGAATATTGTGAAAATGTGTCTTTACTGTTAAACTTTTAATTAAAAAAGTGACAAAAATACTCTGCGCTCATGGATATCAAACTACTGCAAACGGTTTATAAAAAACAAACAAAAAAAATCCTTTTAGTCAATACTTTGTGTTACCTTCCTTTGGCAAGATAACAGTCTTCTCATATAATGCCTGATGAGGTTGGAAAATACATGGCAAGGAATCTGAGCCTATTTGTCCATACAATATCTCCAGATCATTAAAATTTTTAGGCCCACACTGGTGGACTCTCCTCTTCAGTTCACCCCACAGGTTTTCTATGGGTTTCAAGTCAGGGGACTGGGATGGACATGGCAGGACCTTGATTTTGTGTTGATATTGATGTTTCTTTTGGATGCTGGAAGATCCAACCATGACCCATTTTAAGCTTTCTGGCAGAAACAGAAAGGTTTTCATTTAATATCCGTTGATCTTTGATAGAATCCATGATGCCATTTATCCTAACGAAATGTCCAGGTCCTCTGGCAGAAAAACACCCTCAAAACATTAAAGAGCCACCACCATATTTAACTGTGGGCATGAGGTACTTTTCCTTATGGCTACCTCTCTGTGTGCGCCAAAACCACCTCTGTTTATTGCCAAAAAGTTTAATCTGACCATAGAACCCGATCACATTTGAAGTTCCAGTAGTGTCTGGCAAAATCAATATGCTTGAATTTGTTTTGAATGAGACTAGAGTTTTTTTTTCTTGAAATCGTTCCAAACAACTTGTGATATAAGTGACTTCGGATTGTAGTTTCGGAGACTTTCTGACCCAAAGATGCAACTAATGACTAATGACTTATGACTAATGACTTATGAATGACTAAATGATTTTGTCCTATGTGTTACCTCATATTTATACCCCTGAGAAACAGGAAGTCATGGTTGAACAATTTCCTGTTCCTAGTCACCCAGGTGTACTAAAATATGTATAATGTCAATTGGAATATACTTCTCTCATATGAATTCATAGGGGTGCCAATAATTGTTGCACACCTATATTTAACCACGTTTCTTTTTTATAAACCTGTGTTGTGTTTGCAGTTGGTTGATATCCATGATAATGGGTTAAACAATAAACACAAACTTTTACAGCCTTCTTTGCTCATATTTATCAAGGGTGCAAATATTAGTAGAGGGCATTGTATGTTACATACATTTATAATACAGCACCTTTGATTTCTCTGATTGGTCAAAAGGTTTTGATTATTTTTCTGTAACAGCACAGCTCATTTACAGGCACTTGTATGGCTGATGACCCACAGATTATAAGCCTAATCATGAACAGATTTTGTTATTTAACAAAGAAAAACGTAGTCATTGATCAGGTGAAGGTTTCTGTGGGGAGATGGCTATTTAAAGTTTATGAAAAGAGTCTGGGGCATGGTGGTTTAGTGGTTTGCACGTTCTCCCTGTGCTTCAAAGGTTTCCTCCCAGTCCAAAGACATGCGTTGTAGACTGATTGGCATCTCATCATATGAATGAGTGTGTGATTGTGCCCTAAGATGGGTTGGCACCCTGTCCAGGGTGTCCCCCACCTTGTACCCTGGGATAGGCTCTGACCCTGTGTAGTATAAGTGGTACAGAACATGGATGGAAAGGAGTCTCCAGTGTCAGGGCCTTCTAGCAGAAAGTTTTCAAGGACAGGAGTTTACTCTTTTACAGGAGTTTACTCTTTACAGTTTGTGAGTAACATGACAAGCTTTTGTCTTATTAATTTCAAGAAAGAGGAAAAAGAGAGGCTGGTCGAGGGAATGACTGTTTTATATCTTATAACTTGCCTCACAGATGTTCCACAACATTAAATGCAACTATAAACATTTAAAAATCATTAACAAATTGAAACATTTAATTGGCAAATTGCTGTGGTACGGGAGGAATTATACACTTCAGAAGATGCTGTTATTGGAATCATCATACCACCCCATCACTGATCATTTTCCTGTAACAGCATGCCATGTAAAACAAGTCATGTTTTATTCCTTACACATTTCAGTTTTTGTCTTAGAGCAAAGGTATCCTAAATCCTGTGCATCATTATTAATATTAATATCTTTTCATTAATAACAGCTAACCCTGTTGCACTCATCAGAACACCAAATTCAACATCGGTCATGCTCAGAGGACAAGTGCGAGGTCTCCTACTACAAACCATTTCATGCAGTCTGCATCTCACCATACCGGTATTCCCTCTATATTAAAATCCTGAAGATTAAGGGATAAGGGGTTCCAACAAGTATTAGCATCTAAGGAAAAAGAGATTTAAGTAAATTGGAAAAATTTATGTCTTCCAGGTGTTCCATGGGAAATCCCTTTAGTGTGACACCGTGTGTTTTAGGGAAGGTAGCAAGAGGTGCTGAGTTCTTTCCAGGTTGCCGTGTGTTAGCAAGAAGAGAGGTAGATGGATTCTACTACTTGGGGACAATTGTACACCAGCTGCAGGTAAAACAAAAGTTTGAAAAGTTCTCAATACTTTAAAGGGTCATGTGTGATCACAACATAAATATTTTTTTTACCCTAGGACAGGGGAGGAGTCTTTATGGTGACATTTGATAAGTGTTTGCCCAAAGATGACACCATGATGGAAATATCACCTCAGTTAACATGCCAACCTGACATGGTGAATATAACACAGGCACATAAGCACAGTATAGTACCAGGAGACACTGTATTAGCTCCTTGGGAATTTCAGATGAACAGATATGGTCCTGGCAGAGTTGTTTCAGGCATGGAAGTAAGAGATTCAGTGAAGGGTAAGGCCAAATTTTGAGTGAGTCCAAATAAAATGTTTTAATTGAACTACTCAAACCATTTTCTGCAGTGGAATAAAGGTGGTTGTTTTGTTTCAGGTGGAATGGGAGATGGTCTAGTGGTGCTGTTTTGGAATGGAATCAGACTGCACGTTCCAAAAGACCTGGCTGTGTGGATACCTGCTTCTCACCATGAGCAAATAATCAGGGAACTGCAGCCTAACGTGTTCAGACAAGGCTGCTTAAACCACAGCCACTGTAGTCACATTAACTGGTCACCAGTCTGCTGCATAAATCACATAAATCACTGTATTCCAACAACTCCCTCAATGTGCCATTGCCCAATTAAGAGCTGTCACCTCTCTAATCAATGCCTTCTTATGAACAATCAATGGAAGGTGCAGGAGACTAAACCTGACCAAGTAAATGAGCTGACAACTTCTCAGGAGATGAAGACAGATTTATCTTCTTCAGACTCAAGCGAAGATGAGGAAGAAGTTACTAATGAAAAGTTTAATTCAACACCAGCACTGGTGAGCTGCTCAGTGAACACAGAGATCTCATACCCGAATAAGTTCCATTCTGAGCCACAGAGTAGACCAGCCTGGAGGTACTGGAGAAGAGGATCCCCAGAGCCACACCACAAAAAACCAGGTACCTGCCTGCCTGATCACAGGCCATCTCTGGTTTCATTAATGGAACCAAAGATCCATAAGTCCATAAGAACACACGCATCCAAATCATTTCTGCTAAGGTCATTGTCTTTCAATGTTACAACTGTTTACATGTTGTTTGTATGAAATTATATATTTAAATATAATTAATTTTTTTTTCTGTTCCTTAGGGCAAATAACTAAGCCTCCAAATCCAGGTTATTCTTGCCTTGGAATAAACGGTGATTCTGGATATTCCTCATCCAGTTTGGCATCCACAAATCACAGTTCATTATTTGAAATGGTTCCACATTCAGTAAGAAGAGGTATAACAGTAAGAGAGGTATTTGGCTGGCCTGTACAAAAAACACTTTCTGAAGCACCATCTCCATTGGCTTTTGCAGTAAAGAAAATTTCAGGTGAACCAAGATCATAAAGCTCCTTAAATAGCTCAATAACTTCAACAAACATTGATATGATATTTGCACAAACTGCAAATGAGATTTACTAGGGATGTAACTCTTGACTATAGTTTTTGAATATTCTTTAAATGATAACATGACAAAATATCAAACAACAATAAAATTATCAAATTTCATAATTTTTTTTAAAAAATGTGATGCAATGTTGTATTCAATTTAGACTCTCAGCAATGCTATCTAATGACCAGCACACAGCTCATTTGCATTTAGTGACACCCACAAAACATAAAAGGTCAAACTCAGAGAGCTGGAAACACAAAATGAACAGTGAAAGAAAAAGCAGAATGCCTGAGGTGGAAGTTATTTTGACTCACTTCTATGCCAGCAGAAAATATTTAGCAGTTTAACAGTATCTTAAAAGGTCAAAATCTAGAGACGAATTACAGAAAATATTAATTAAATAAGATGTAAAGAAAATGGTGTGACATGAAAATGGAGCAGAGAAAAAATCTACACTGTATTCATGTGATCATGAATACCAAGTACATCACACACGGAAACCACTATTTTAAAATAGTTTTATTTGTCTTGGCTGACTTGCTGGAACTGTTGTGCAGTTAAAAGAAGATGCAGTGGGAAACAGAATCCATTTGTAAGCCAGTTTTCATCCTCTGAAAAAATAAACATCCTTTTCCTCATAAGCGTGACCTCAAGGTTCTGTCAGCTCAGGCATTTGCTTATGGCTTATGGCTATGCACAGACCAGCCCATTGGCATGGATTTATTTATTTATAATTTAATAATTAATTTACCGGACTTGTATTCGCTCACTGCAAACACAAATCCATCCATCCATCTTCTATCGCTAACTCCTAAACACAAATACATTTGTTTTTTTAATGAACGTATTGATTATATGCTGCAGTTTTAATATTTAGTAATGAACTGTTCAACAGCTATGAATTGAAAGAGGAAATGTAACTCATGCAATAACTCGCAGCAAAATACTTTCGATATCTAAAAAAAATTTTATTTTCAGCATCAAAACTTCACAAAATAAAGCAAAAGTTCTATTGCACATAATTTTATCATAACCATTAAAATTCAGTACTGTTTATAAAAATACCCTGAGTAGTTCATTTACATATTACATTAAGGCACATTTTACATTACATTAAGTGTACCAAATTATGTTTAATACAATTAAATTCAGTTGTGAAGAATTTCATTTTATTGCAATAAAAGGATATTGTTTTTTATGATGTATATGGAAACATTTTGTCAAACCCTGAGGTCAGAGGTTGAATGTGAGTCTTATGCTCTCCCCGCACTGATGTGCACCACTCGGGTCTGTGGGCCAGTATCCTGCATTCCTGCTGTGATGGCATAAGTGCCTGGAGACACTTCAATCAAGAAATCCTCTGGGTCGGACAAAGCCTTTAATAACATTGAAACAAGTACACTTAAATTATTATTCCATGAGGCTTCTCCAAATTTGATTAGAAGTCAAATTAGAGGTTTTTAAAATATACAAAGGAGTGACACTTTAGTTTTTGTTATTAAATAAACACCCAGTGCATACATCCACTTCAAAATATGTTCAAGAAACAAATCAACAGGGGAAAAAAGTATTCGGACACCATATTAAATAGTATGTGTAATATTATATATGTGCGGCGTGTGTATATGTGACGGTTACATAAAGATGACCTTATAAATGCTGCAAAAAATGCTCTCATTCCACTTGGTGTCATAAAAAGAGAGACATCCACTGGAAGATTTCACACAACAAGCTGCAATCATGGTAAACATGAAGGAGCTTCCTAAAGTTCTCAGAGACATTATTGAACGTCATTCGAATGGACATCCCTGTCAACCTTAAACATCTGTGCTCATACAACTGGTTAGATAATATACAGGTGGAAGGAACATTCATGGAACCACAACTAATCGTCTCCAGACAGGCACGAGATTTCAAAATGCACTCTCAGACTAATGATAAGGACAGTAATAGCAGAGTAAAAGAGTTGCAGGACAACCTGAAAACAGCAGGAACAACAGAGAGAATAATAAGCAATGAACTGTATCTCAGTCATATCTGTTCCTACACCCCACACAAAAAGCCTCTGCTAAAAAAGAAGCACCGAGATGTGCATCTAAATGCATTTAATCATATTAGAACTCCTTCAGAACAGTCAAGAATACAACAAACAAGAACTGTTTATAATTCAGCTCATCATGTTTGGATTTACCGTAGACGTTTCAAAGCTGTAACTGCCAACAACTTTCTAAAGCTGGTAATTTGAGGTGTCTGAATACTCCCCCTTGTTTTAGAAACATACTATGTTCAGTTATGCTTATGAATGTATACCTTTTTGTTTTCATTGATAAGTACAAAGTCAAAAAACTCTGAGAACATTTGAAGTGGATATATGCATTAGAAGTATATTAAATAAAAAAACGTCTGAATACTTATTTCCCTTCACTGTATGTGTGTATTGCTTACAGTGTAATGAGCTCTTTTAGAGGTTAAGGTAGTGGTTTGAATTTGCCTTGAAGTCTGTAGAAGCTGCTTAGCATGAAATCGACACACATGGGTTCGCTCTTGTTCACGAAGCTCTGCTGCACTTGCAGACCTGTAAAACCTCTGTGTGGAAAACATGTTCAGCAAGTCTAGTAGCAGAAAGAAGAATGAATAAAGAGAAATAATTAGCATCAGACTGTACCTTGCATTGATTGCTGGTTTCAGACATGCAATCCATTATTTTTGCAAAAGCATTATCCAAGGTCATATGGGCAGCAGGATGTTCCAGATCCTTTGAATAAACAACAAAATTAGATTTAACTTTTGCCGTTGTCATCAAGGTAAATGCTGGTATCACATGTACATGGACAAAATGTTTTCCCATTTGAACTTTGAAAGAAGTTTGAATCAGAGCAAAGGTTAACTACAGAAGTTGGTTATCAGTGGCTCTTGGGCAGTTCCGTCCCAAATAACAAAATATTTTAGTAGTGTAGTAGGTCTATTCCATATGTCAACTGGTGCCCTGGGCCTTCACCACGCTCAGGACAACTCATCAGGTGTTACCCAGTGATGGCAGGACTTTCTGCTGAGCTACCACTACTCTACAGAAACTTTTTGCGTCAAATCTAATTTTTTTTTTTTTTTAATCCGAGCACTTCTCATTTGTTTGCTACGTTATGACTTACATAGTTAAGGCCAATAAAGGGTTTAAAACACCATGATGCAAACACTTATCACCAATGGATGCCAAGAAAAATAACAAAATAACCAAGGTGTCCGACTTCCAATCTCACCAAGGACCACCGGCTTTCATTCTGACCAAGTATCAGCCACAACTGATAGTCAAGATGAAAGGCTAAGATGACCTGGTGAAATTAGGTGTGGCTGTTAATTGGCGGGAAAAACTCTACAGCTATAGTGGCCATTTGTTGAGAAGTTTGGATATCCCTTGAACAAACCGCTACGATCTGTGTGGAGTTTTGCATGTTCTTGTGTACATGTACTCAAATCGGTTTCATCTATATATACAAGCACATGCAGGCTGGTTACACTAAATTGCCATAGGTGTGTGTGTGCATGGTGCCCTGTGATGGGCCTGATCCTCCACAACCCTGATGAGGATAAAGTGGTTACTGATGGATGTTGGTTATTTCCATGTCAATTTTTATTTATTTATTTATGCAGCACACTGACAATAGCAAACGTCTAAATGCACTCCATTTGAAAAGCACTCCAGTTTTATTAGACTGTACCTCCGTGTGTTTCTCAGTGCAGGAATCATCTCGGTGAGATGATCCTACATTCTTCCGGGATTCCGACCGTCTTTTGGCTCTCTGCAACACCTCAAGTCCGAGTTTAGACGAGCGATCGAGTGAAGCCTCCAGCCAACACCGACCTGCCATGATCGCTCTCCTCCTGATCACAGGCTGCACGTGCATGAGAGAGTTACATTAATAAATATCACGTGGACAAACACAGCTCGTTCTCAATCACAAGTCACAATCCACCTGCTAGATGTTTCAGGCTACATCCCAAATCAGTTCTAAACTGAAAAAACATGCGACATTACACCACCACCATTGATCATTTAGTACATGGGTGTGTACTGTTGAACGTAGCCGTGCCAAACATTTACTGGCATTAACGTTAATCAAATCTAAAGAGCATTTTCAGAATCGAGCGATACAAGGCGAACATTCTAAAGGTTAAAACTTACAACACAAGATGTTTTCCTGTTATTTGTAGTTCCTGTGAACATTCAGGGCTGTCCCGGCATTGTTGTTACAGCAGTATCATTAGTTCAGATCTTATGGGTGTGTAAATGAAAGCGGATGGTGAAGTTTTTCTTCCTCTCCAAGGTGTTGTTGGGAAATGTAGTCCATTTATCTGTTATAGCGAAACCTAAGATATGCAATAGTTATGTTTTCTACATTATACATTTTTTGTAAGGATTCTCGTCCGTTTATTTAATGGGCAATAATTATCTACATAATTACATCTACTGGTCAGAAAATTAACCAGTTTACCTATTTTGTCCAACAGTGGACCGATCACAATAGACATGGAATTTGTCGCCCCCTCTTGGTTAATAGCTGGTCATTTAATAGCTGGTTGGTTAATAGCTGGTCACAGGAGAGGTACAGTATATAACCATATACACATGCCATGCTGTAGAGCAGTGGTTCCTAAATGAGGTGAACACACATTCACCAGTGTATCACAGGTTGCTACTGGAGTCCTCTTCCACTCCTCCATGACGACATCACGGAGCTGGTGGATGTTAGAGAACTTGCACTCCTCCACCTTCCGATTTCTGTTTGACAGATAATATACTGCTAAAAAATAAGTAAAGGAACACTTAAACAGCACAATGTAACTCCAAGTGTTCCCTTTATTTTTTTGAGGAGTATATATTCATTAGGAGATTTATGAAACATGCTTTCAGTCCTAACCTAATCTAAGTGAAGATAGAAATTGAGGCCAGATGATAATAAGTATTAATAATACAAAAGATTGACATTAACCTCTTGTGCTTTGTAATAGTTATTAATCTGATGATCATAAACATTTTTGTCATGACTCTTAATGTCTGAGGTTAACATTTGACATGCAAAAATCCATTATGGATGACTGACGTTTATGTAATTTGTAGGTTCATCTTGGTGGATATAATTTGTATAAAATGAGTGCCAGTCAGTGAATTGTGCTTTTCACTTGTCTTCTAGTTTTCTATATTGTTTCTTTTCTTTTTCTTTTCTTTTTTCCAGACCTTAAAGGAGGAATGAAACATACCAACAGGGGATGTCTGAAATGTTTGTCCTGTATCATTTAAAGCTGATTCACAAGAAATCATGACCTTACATTATCTTTGTATGTTTTTTAAATAATGTCATTATCTATGGCTTTGTTAATTTTTATGATAAGTTGCAAATAAGTTACTGGATTTAAACAAATAATTTTGTGTATCTGTTTTTGTTGTATTTTATTATTATTATTATTATTATTATTATTATTATTATTATTATTATTTTAAAGGAGGCTCCAGAGCCCATCTCTATTTAAAATGGGAGGTGTTTGGTAATTTGGGTATGGTTTCTCTGGTTTGCATTTGATAAATAAGTTTGTTCAGTCATCCACTGCTAATATTCAAATGTCTTGAGAGAGATTTTATGGAGATTGAACACTATGCATGAAATAAAAACAGAAGAAGACACAAGAAGAAGACACAAGGAGTGCAAAAAATCAAATGTTTACACTGCAGTATAAGATCAGTACATTACTTAGAATTGTCTTCAATTTTCTTTTGCTTATCATCCCTTAAAATGGATCAATAGTAAAAATATAATAATAATAATAATAATAATAATAATAATAATAATAATAATAATAATAATAAACGCTAAAATGATTTTCCTGCATTTTGTTGTTTCATTGCATAACTGAAACCTACTTTCTTCATCCAGAATGCTCATCAAGGAATACACCATGTGAAATGAAAGCAATGAAACAACAATATCTCTTTCCAACCAATTTTCAAACCAATGTTTTATCTGTTTCAAGCGATCGTCTATTAGCACGTATATCATGACAAATAATTAACTGCCCTTAAAGCGTTCGTAAAAAAAAATAAATAAATAAAAACACCCATAACTGTATGTTGATACGTGAAGTTCTGGAGGGACTTTGGACGGCGTGGCGTGGTAATCTAATTATGTTCTATAACATGTAAAACGGGTACATGACAGGAGTATTCTAGAAGCGACTCATGTAAACACCTTAATCACATTATTATCTTAATCAGAGCAACGTCAATAATTAGATTACTGCTGTCTCAATTACTAGATTTGAACCCCCATCTTATAAAGATTTGACACACCAAGAATAGAAAAATGTACAGTATCTCACAAAAGTGAGTACACCTTTTTGCAAATATTTGATTATAACTTTTCATGTGACAATACTTATGAAATGAAACTTTGCTACATTGTAAAGTAGTGAGTGTACAGCTTGTGTAACAGTGTAAATTTGCTGTTCAATCAAAATAACTCAACACACAGCCATTAATGTCTAAACCGCTGGCAACAAAAGTGAGTACATCCCTAAGTGAAAATGTCCAAATTGGGTCTAAAGTGTCAATATTTTGTGTGGCCACTATTACTTTCCAGTACTGCCTTAACCCTCTTGGGCATGGAGTTCACCAGTGTATCACAGGTTGCTACTGGAGTCCTCTTCCACTCCTCCATGATGACATCACGGAGCAGGTGGATGTTAGAGAACTTGTACTCCTCCACCTTCCGTTTGAGGAAGCCTTACAGATGCTCAATAGGGTTTAGTCCATCACCTTCACCCTCAGCTTCTTTAGCAAGGAAATGGTCGTTTTGGAGGTGTGTTTGGGGTTGTTATCATGCTGCAATACTGCCCTACGGCCCAGTCTCCGAAAGAAGGGGATCATGCTCTGCTTCAGTATGTTACAGTACATGTTTACATTCATGGTTCCCTCAATAAACTGTCCAGACCATGATACTTCCACCACCATGCTTGACTGTCTTTGTACTCCTCACCTGGTTGCTGCCACACACGCTTGACACCATCTGAGCCAAATAAGTGTGTCTTGGTCTCATCAGACCACAGGACATGGTTCCAGTAATCCATGTCCTTAGTCTGCTTGTCTTCAGCAAACTGTTTGCGAGTTTTCTTGTGCATCATCTTTAGAAGAGGCTCCTTTCTGTGATGACAGCCATGCAGACCAATTTGATGCAGTGTGCGGCGTATGGTCTGAGCACTGACCGGGTGAGCACTTCAACCTCTGCAGCAATGCTTGCAGCACTCATACGTCTATTTCCCAAAGACAACCTCTGGATATAATGGTGAGCACATGCACTCAACTTCTTTGGTCGACCATGGCGAGGCCTGTTCTGAGTGGAAACTGTCCTGTTAAACTGCTGTATGGTCTTGGCCTCCGTGGTGCAGCTCAGTGTCAGGGTCTTGGCAATCTTCTTATAGGCTAGGCCATCTTTATGTAGAGCAACATTTCTTTTTTTCAGATCCTCAGATAGTTTTTTGCCATGAGGTGCCATGTTGAACTTCCAGTGACCAGTATGAGTGAGTGTGAGAGCAATGACACCAAATTTAACACACCTGCTCCCCATTCACACCTGAGACCTTGTAACACTAACAAGTCACATGAAAACAGGGAGAAGAAAATGGCTAATTGGGTCCAATTTGGACATTTTCACTTAGGGGTGTACTCACTTTTGTTGCCAGCTGTTTAGACATTAATGGCTGTGTGTTGAGTTATTTTGAGGGGACAGCAAATTTACACTGTTACACAAGCTGTACACTCACTACTTTACATTGTAGCAAAGTGTCATTTCTTTAGTGTTGTCACATGTAAAGATATAATCCAATATTTACAAAAATATGAGGGGTGTACTCACTTCTGTGAGATACTGAAAAAACTTTGAAAAAACTGACATTTTTGCCTGTCAACTTTTTTGGAAGTATCACTTCAATTAAGAACTATGCCTGAAAGCATATATTGTGCTGTGTTTAATAATGTTAGTTCTGGTCCACTAATTTGATTGGACAAGCAGTGTTTCAAGAGTGTTGATATTTAGTATAACAGCACTGATACATTTGACTGTTTGTACAAAAGTAGGTACAGGAACAGACAAATCTTTAGGTCAAACCAAAAGGAAAATACAGTGGATATTAAAAAGACTACACACCTCTGTTAAAATAGCACATGTTTGTGATGATTAAAAAACTAAGATAAATCATGTCAGACCATTTTCCACCCTAACTGTGAAATTATAACATATAAAAATTAAGTGAAAAACAGACAGAAACGTTTTAAGGAATAATAAGAAAAATAAAAAAGTTACAATAACCTAGCTATTGTGCACACCCCTGAACTAATACTTTGTTGAAGCACCTTTTGATTTTATTTCACCACTCAATCTTTTTGGGTAAGAGTATCAGCATGGCACATCTTGACTTGGCAATATTTTCCCACTATTTCTTGCAAAAAAGATTCTAGATCCATCAAATTGTGTGCATCTCCTATGCACAGTTTGCTTCAGGTCACTCCACAGATTTTTAGTTGGATTCAGGACTGGTCTTTGGCTATCATTCAAAAACATTGATCTTCTGTTGGTTAAGCCATTCTTTTGCGTAACTGGATGTATGCTTAGGTCATTGTCATGCTGAAATATGAAATTCCGTTTCATCTTCAACTTACAAACGGGCACCAGTTTTGCACTAAAATCGACTGGTATTTCTAGCTATTAATGATTCCCTCCACGTTGATAAAAGCCCCAGTTCTGGCCGAGAAAAGCAGCCCTAAAGTATGTTGCTGGAATTTTGGAAATATTATAACTTTTGTAATTGGCCTCAACGGACCATAACATATTTTGCAATGTGGCTGGGGGGATTTTTTTTGGATGTTTTTGGTGAGAAAGGGCTTCAATCCAGCCATCATACTACATTGCCCAAACATGTAAAGAATATAAGAGATTGTTGCCACATGTAGAGAGTAATCAGTACTTGTCAGATATTCCTGCAACTCCTTTAATTTTGCCATAGGTCTCTTGGCAGCCTCCCTGGTAAGTGTTTGTCTTGTCCTTTTATAAATTTTGGAGGTACGTCCTGGTCTTGGTAATGTCACCGTGGTGATCCATTTTCTCCACTTGTTGATGATGGCCTTTACAGTGTTCCATAGTACATACTGTATAATGTTTAAGAAATTCTTTTATTTTAATTTTGAATCATTATTTGTATCAAATTTTGGAAAACAATAAAGAGAATGTTAAAAATAAAAATTATTTTATACCTCTCTCCTGATTGATTCCTTTCGACAAGTAAGATATCATGCATGCTTTGTGGTTCTTCCCCAAACTGTTGCCAAAAAGTTGGAAGCACACAATTGTATAGAATGTCTCTGTATGCTGTAGTATTATAGTTTCCCTGCAGTGAAACTAAGGGGCCCAAACATGATCCAGCATAGCAATGCCCCTGTGCACAAAGCCCCAACCTCAACCCCACTGAACAACTTTAGAATGAACTGGAACACTGACTGCATCCCAGGCCTCCTCACCTGACATCAGGGCCCAACCTCACTAATACACTTGTGGCAAATCCCTATAGCAATGCTCTAAAATCTAGGGGAAAGAAGAGTGGAGGTTACAACAAAGGGGACTAAATCTGGAATGGGACGTTCAAAAAGTACATATGGGTGTGATGGTCAAGTGTCCACAAACTTGTGGCTGTGTAGTGTAGATGACCGAATTTTTTGTTATCAGTGCATATGATTTACATTAATCTCTTGTGCTTTGAAATAGTTGTTAATCTGCTGATCAAAACATTTTACTATGACTCTTAATGTCTGAGGTTAACATTTGACATGCAAACATTCTTTCAGGATGACTGACAATGATAAGCATATAATATGCAGATTCATTATGGTGGATCATGTGTGATAAATTTGCTTGTTATTAGTGCTTAAATATCTTAGAATTCGGAGGCTAAAGCTTGGTGTGGGATTTAAAATAATCTATGGTGCTGTGAAAAAGTATTATATCCTGATTTCTTCTGTTTTTGTGTAGCTCTTATACTAAATAGTTTTAGATCTTCAAACGAAATACAACAGAAAACAAAGGCAACCTGAAAAAACACACAATATAGTTTTTATAGATTTATTTTATTGACTCAAAAACTTAAAATCTTGTTGTACCACCTTTAGCAGTAATAACTGCAACCATACGCTTCCGATAACTGGAGATCAGTATTTCACTTACTTCTAGGACTAGGACTTACTCCTGTGCTATTCTTTAGGATTTTCTGGTAGAGAGCAGAATTCATGTTTTCCTTAATTATTGCAAGTTCCCCAGGACCTGAAGCAGCAAAGCATCCCCACACTATCACACTTCCTCCATCATGCTTGACCATAGACATGATGTTCTTTTTGTGGAATTCTGTGTTTACTTTATGCCAGATGTAAAGGGACCCCTGTCTTCCAAACAGTTGCACTTTCGCCATTTCCCAAAAGGTTTGAGGATCATCACGGTGAGCTTTGACAAAATTCAGACGAGCCTTAATATTCTTGTGGGTTAGCAGTGGTTTTCACCTTGCCAAACTTCCATGGATGCCACTTTTGATCAATGTCTTTCTGATAGTGGAGTCATGAACAGTGACCTTTATTGATGCAAGAGAGGCCTGTTATTTGATGTTGGCCTTGGCTCTTTTGTGACTAGATGAGTAGTATCTGTGGCCTTGAAGGAATTTTGGATGGTCAGCCACTTCTGGGAAGGTTCACTACTGTGCTGAGTCTTTGGAAATAATCAGAATTTCTGTTCATTTTGGCATAGTGTGTTACTGGGTAAGACCTTTTAACCAATGTCATGCTGTTGAAAAGTTCTATGTAAGTGTTGATTTGATTGAACAGGGTTTGCAATAATCAGGCCTGGTTGCGTCTAGTCTGGCTAAACCCCATTATGAATGCAGTTTTATAGATTTTGGGAATTAGTAAATAAGGGGGAAATACATTTTCACAGAGGCCCCAGTGGTATAAGATAACGTTTTTGCTTCAATAATTAACATCATCATTTAAAAACTGTATTTTGTGTTTACTCAGATTGCCTTTGTTTTAACTTAGATTTTGTTTTATTTTCTGAAACAATTTAGTATGAGACAAAAACAGAAGAAATCAGAATGGGAGCAAATAATTTTTTCTAAGCACTGTAAGATATTAAGCAAATAGACATTTTTGCATATCTGTCTTTAAAAAACAGCTGTTCTTTTTTTATGATAAATTAGAGATACAAACAATAGTCACACTATTGGATCCTCCAGAGCCCATCTCTGTTTAAAATGGGAAGTGCTTGGTAATGTACGCAGAATCTTTGGACGGTATTTGATAGGTAAGTTTGTTCAGTCATCCATTGCTAATATTCAAATACACTACAGAGAGATTATGCAGCAAGGGGAGATTGAACTCTATAAATGAAATAAAAACAGATGGAGACACAAGCAGTTCACAACAGTCGAATTTGTTCATGAAAATATAAGGTCAGTACGGATTTCTTAAGACTTATCATTACAGTTTTCAGGTAATTTTTTTATTGCCTATAATTGCTTCAAATGTATAAATAGAAATTACTTTTAAAAGACACAAATGATTATTTTTTTATTTAACCTGTACTAGTGGCTGTTAACACGCTCTGCATTATTACATGATAACTGAAACCTACTTTCTGCATCCAGAATGCTCATCATGGAATACACCATGCCAAATAAAAACAATGGAACAAAAATATCTCTTTCCAACAATTCCTTTCAAAACAATGTTTCATCTGTTTCATGGAATTCTCTCTCTCTTGGTGAGATTATTGCTCAGTGTAACAGCAGTTGGCTTGCCCCCATGCGTGTACCCATCCTGATCCTTGTCCTCATACTTGCCCTTCCAGCAAATGCAGTCCAGCTCTGGCTGCTGGTTAAGAAAAGAAAGACTCTGTCACCCTCTGAGGTTTTAGGTCTCAACATGGCTGTGCTCAGTGTGCTGTTTTGCCTCGGCATACCACTGGATATCGGTATTTCATCCATTCAGGAGCGCTCAGGACTACTCCTACGTATTACAAATGCCTTTTCTTCCCTTAGTTTCTTTGGCTGCCCACTCCTGCTGACCAGTATGTGCTTGGAGCGCTATGTAGCTGTGGCACACCCTGTGCTCTTCATAAGCCTGGGGAAGTGGGAGTATCGTGCTGCATGTTCTGCCTTCATCTGGTTTCTCACCTGTATCATGGCAGGAATCAACTTTGTCTACACCATGTCTAACACAGCTGTTATCTTATCCGTCATTATTAATGTGATGTTTATAGTCATGGTGGCCTGTCTGTTAGGCATTGTGTGGGTGCTGCGTAAAAAGGTCCCAGGTGAAGGAGACCAAAATAATTCAGCTGTAAAGAAGCGAGCTCTAAAGAACATTGTAGCAGTATTGGTGCCCACAACTGTTATCTATTTTCCACTGCTGGGTCTTGCCCCTTTTCTGCTGATAATCCAAACATGCACACAAAGCATAAATACGATTATCTGTACTGGTCTGTTGATATTCAGTATCATCCCACATTATGGAGTCTGCATTGGGCCCATGTTCTACATAGCCCGGCTAAGGAAAATGCTATGTGTCAGGAATAATGAATCAAGAGACACAAAACAGACCATTACAGACCAGAGAAACTAAACTACTGAAGTCATGTATGATTTATCTGAAGACTGTGCTACAAAAGCATGTTCTGTATAATTCTTGTTTTTATTAATGTTGTTGTTATAGCAGAAATGAGAGGACATGCAACACTTATGGGTTCCTGAACTAAAATGGCAATAAAAATAAAGCTGATATATACGACAATCATTTTACTATAGATTAAGCAACATGTACTGAATAAACTATAGCATCAGTAAAGCTATGAGAGAGTGAATAAACTTGTTCTACAATGAGTGAGAATAAATTTTCCAAAATCACTATAAAGCTTAACAGTGTCTGTCAACTTTCTTCTGGATGTATCACCTCAATTATGAGCTATGCCTCAGTGAAAGCAGAACATCTAGATTATTCTGTGTTAAAATAAAATTGGGTTAAAAAAATTACAGGTATAGAAAATAACATTATATTACATATAGTTGTGGTCCACTAATTTGACTGGACAATTGGTGTTGATATTTGGTCAAACCAAAAAAGGAATAAAACACAATCTGCAGTTTCCAAAATGCCAGGAGCCAAAGAGGATATACAGTCATATGAAAAATAAGTACACCCCATGGAAATTGTTGGCTTTTTGACATTTGGACAAGCAAACATCCTCATTGAAACAGCACCTGTTAATAAATGTGATACACTATCAAATGACGCATAAAATTTACATTTTGTAGTAATTTTCAAAATTTAAATAAACAAAAAATTGATCAGTCACATGGAAAATTAAGTATACCCCTACATGTATCACACCTTCAAATCCATAAAATTAGAATTAGGTATTCAAGATTGGGTGCCAGTGCTTAGAAACTGCTTAGAGAGTACAGGTGGAACCGACCTTATTTATAACCCTCTCAAGTGCCTGGTGTTCCCTTTTTTATTGAGGTGTGTGGTGTTATCATGCCAAGATCTCAAGAGTTCTGTATAGGCTTTGAGAAAAAAGGTTGTGGATGCCTATGAGTCTGGCAAGGGATTTAAAAAGATCTCAAAATTATAGAGGATAGTAGAGGAGAATCCTCTACAAATAATGCAGATTTCAAATGACTGGCAGTTTGTCCAGGACTGGCTGTCCCAACAAATTCAGCCCAAGAGCAGACTGTCTGACGCAAAAAGAAGCATCCAAGAACCCCAAAATTTAATCAAAGGATCTGCTTGTAAGTCTTGCGACTATTGGTGTCAAAGTGCATGCTTCTACAATCAGTAAAAGATTGCACAAATTTGACCTGCATGAGAGGCGTGCCAGGAAAAAGCCTTTTCAAGACTACAGTTTGCCAATGAGCATATAGGCAAAGACTAGTCCTTTGGAATAACGTGTTCTGGACAAACCAAGGGTCGGGAACCTTTTTTCACCCAAGGGCCATTTTTTATTTTTTTGGTTAATGCATTTTTCCCCGAAAGAGTCATTGCAAAAACTAATATTTTACTATGAGAAAAAATAAATGTTTTCAATAACTATATTTAGGTCCATAGACAACTCAACAACTAACAAATATCCATCCATCTTCAACCGCTTACTCCTTCTTCAGGGTTGCGGGGAACCTGGAGCCTATCCCAGGAAGCATCAGGCACAAGGCATGGTACACCCTGGACAGGGTGCCAGTCCATCGCAGGGCCAACTAATAAACATGCAACAAATAATTACATGTTGCAAAATGGAATTAATTATACAGGGCTTTACACTTTGATGTTGCGCTTCCGGCAGCATAAAAACTCTTCTCTCTCTCTCTCTCTCTCTCTCTCTCTCTCTCTCTTGTGTGTGTAAATAAAACGTAAATTCGTGCCCCACACATTTTCACTGGCCATGGCCAATTGGTCCGTCACGTGAACATGTGACGTGTCACACTCATGCTCACAGCTGTGCTGAGTATACAATATAACATGCAAATACAGAATAATAAATTGCACATTAACACATTAAGCCAGTTAAGAGCAAGAAGAGATAAAAACCCATCAATTAGACAAAAGTCAGAAAAAAAGAATCCTCTTGATATTCGGTCATGTATTGTAGCTGGCTTTGCATTTTCTGCAGGAAACTAACATCTAGTGATGTGTCTAAGTTTTTAATGATGATATGTTGGTGAAAGGTGAGACACCTGGCGAGCCACATAATTTTTGTCAAAGAGCCACCTGTGGCTCACAACAGCAAATATGTTTGGCACACACTAAAGACAGGAGAAGCACCTCAAACCAACACAAATGTTAAGCTTGGGATTGCTTCACTGCCTCTGGTACTGGACAGCTTGCATTCGTTGATTCAACTATGAATACTGCATCATATCAAAGAGTACTTGAAGATAATGTGAGGCCATCTGTCCAAAAATTTAACCGAAAGTGGACTTATGAGGGGATAATGATCCTAAGCACAATAGCAAATCATCAAAAAGAAGAAATGGAGGTTTATGGATAGTCCTAGTCAAAGTCTGGATTTGATTTCTGTTGAAATGTCGTGCGGGGATTTGAAATGGGCAGTAAATGCAGCTTGGCAGTGCTGGTGCTTGAACCGATAGCCACCATTGTCCACATGACTGTATTATCTGGCCATCTCCTACACTATAATATACTACAGGGAGTATAGGCTGGTTGTTTAGGAGTGCTGCACCTCCACTCACTGTCAGACAGTGTTTGATAACTAAAATCTCTCTCTCTCTCTGCCAGAATCAGCCAGAGGAGGATGTCCTCCAGGAGAGTTTTTAATTGATTTATTTTTATTTTATTTTTATACCACACTGTGATATCGACATTGGTATTGAGTATCATGTACTTTTGATGGTATCAGTACCGTCTACTAGATTTTTGGTATTGTGACATCCCTAATTCATACACATTTTTGCCCCTAGTTAGTTGGTAGCTGGCCTTTCCACTGTAAAAGTACACTAACCACCCACTTTATTATGAACACCTCTACACCTGCATATTCCATATCCAATCAAACATTTTGGTTAATATAACTTCCAAAAAATGTGTTCTCAGTAACTTTGAGCATGGCATGGTTCTTGGTGCCAGAAACTGTTGATCTTGTCAGACTTCCAAAAACAAATGTCTCTAGAGCTTAAAAAAACCAGATGGCATTTTTTTTTCCAATTCCCAACTGTTTAGCTGAACCAGTGCACACTGTAGCATTAGATTCCTGTTCCTTGCTGATAGGCATTGAACTTCATGCAGTCTTCTGCTGTTGTAGTCCAACTACACATTGTTTTTAAGCACATAGTTTGGCTTAGCATATAATATGCATATTGATCTTGATGGGTCATGTGTTTTAACATCCACAAGGGAGCATAAAAAAATGAATGAATATGTAAAAAAAAATAAAAAAATTGGTAGTCTGCCACCAAAGGTACTATTTTTTAAGTTGTTTAAAACATCTAGATGTAAATGTCAGGAAATTCTGATCTATAGCCCCATATTAATCTTTTGATCTCAAACCCAAATGTCTTCAATGCATAGCAAAACAATAGAATTGGCCTTGCTGTTCCAATACCTTTGGATGAGACTGTATCTGTAATCGTCCTGCTTGTTCTTGTTTGAAACTAGTTTTCACATGTAAACAAAACCTTTAAAACTGTCCATATGTTCATATTCAACTTCAGTAACTGTTTTTTCCTGTAGGGCAGTGGTTCCCAAACTGGGGTACGCATACCCCTGGGGGCACGCAAGATGACAGAGGGAGCAAAATGTTGAGATTTAATGTTGATTTAATTCCGCCTCACTAAATAACATAAAAATTCTAATTTATGTTTTTCTCATGCTCAAAAATAAACTTGTGCCCCCTCCAGTGTACAAACAGCAAAATTGCAATGTTCTAAAGATCAAATACATGGCATCCAATCAATGACCTCAAGAAATACAGGTTCAGAATGCTCACATTCAGAACAATGTCTCGCTCTATGTGTCAAGGAGACTGGTTTACATCAGTAAATCTCCAGGATGCATATTTCACATATATATCTTTCCTGCTCACAGGAAATATCTCAGATTTGCATAGCAGGGCATGGCCTGCGAGTATGTGAAAATTCCCTTAAACACAAGGGTTTGTTGTTTGTTAGGTAAGTGTTTATTATTGGAAAAAGCTTAGACTGTTCTTAATGTTTGTGACTATATGATTATATGTTTGAACATTGGATATTCCTTTTCTTAATTTTCTGTCTATATATAATTGTTTAAATCATTGCCTCATTACAAATATTACGTGGATGAGAAAAATGGTTAGTAGGCTGGTTTGTGTTTGGATGAGTTTCATATCAGTCATTTCATTGACAATGCTCATTCACTCCATCCAATCTCATTCTGAAATCAGCCATCACCCTCTTATACCATGGCATGCTAACTCTAGTTGAATTACCATAGGTTCTGGGAGCAGAGCTTTGTATACATAAGTGGGAATGGGACAAACTCAAGGAGTAAAAAATCATTCAAGTCCAGATATTAAACATTTAGAGACCTAATTCTGCACCTTTTTATATACTCATGCAAAAATACCAAAGCAATTAATCAGTGAAAGCAGACATTTTCCTACTTTCCATCTTTGTAACAAATTATTGATTTTTTGCTTTAACAGCGCCTGCACTTGTGACCTTGTGTTTGACACAGGCTCATATGTTCTGCCCTCCTTCTTGTGTGTGACAGATAACAGACATACAGCATGAAGCCATTTAGCATTTATGACCTTTAAATAACAGCCACAATCAGGTCTCCTCTCAGAATATTGTTTAATTGGGTAATATTGTGCTAAAAATGTACATTTATACTCTGGTTAATATATATTGGGTAATAAGTCAGAGTTTTGTGACTTTTATGATGCATGACAAATGAAATAAAATCATCATGTGGTGCTGTAGTGACATGCTTTGTGCTCTGTCACCACTAGATGGTCTCAATGTAGCCAGTATTTACTGTATTTAGTAGCCGGTGTGTCACTATAGCAACCATGTTATACAACAACAAAGTCCAGTGGACTGTAAAGTGGGGGAATATATGAACTTTCTCAGGAATCCATAAAGGTATGCTCCTTTTTCTTGACTTTAGAATGGTTACGGTTATGGTCTTGTGGAAGTGATTTTGTAAAGTGTATGTGATTTCAGGTGATACAAAATAGAAACCATTTTTAATTAATTACAGCCCTCTGTTGCAGAATGACAACAGCCTCCATATATAGTCCAAGTGTCATCCCTGTGCTGCTTGGGAAGGACAGAAATGTCACCTATGTATTGGACACTTCAGAGGCTATGGCAGCAATTCTGGGGACAGTGAAAAATCTGATTATTCAAAGTCTGCTTACCAAGGCTTCTCTCAGAAACTCCCTCTTTAACATCATCACCTTTTCATATAAGGTGACTCATCTTCAGAAAACTAATACATACCTTCTTTCAGAAATTACAAAATACACAGTGGGGTGTATATATATATATATATATAATATATATATATATATATATATACACACACACACACACACACACACACACTGCTCAAAAAAATAAAGGGAACACTTAAACAGCACAATGTAACTCCACGAGTTCCCTTTATTTTTTTTGTGGGTTCAATTCCCTCCTCCGCCGTGTGTGCACATAGCTTCCATGTTCTCCCCATGCTTTGGGGGTTTCCTCTGGGTACTACAGTTTCCTCCAACAGTCCAAAGACATGTATTGTAGGCTGATTGGCATTTCTAAATTGTCAGTAGGGTGTAAATGGGTGTGAACATATGTGTGTGATTGTGCCCGACAATTGGCGGCACCCTGTCCGGGGTGTCCCATGCGCGTAGCCATAAGGATCATAAGGTTTTGCACAAACTTGTGGAATCCATGTGAGCTCTAGTGCACAATGAAATATTTACATGAGTTTCCTAGTATTTGGTTTGTCCCCTTTTTACGTTAATGACAGAGATTCTACGTTTCAATTTGTTGTCAATAATGTAATGTTTACATTTAGAAAAGCATGCAAAATAGTCCTTTGGACCCCACTGTATATATATCAAGCATTTGGCGTTTGCAGGCAATATGAGTAAAATACACAAAGACAATTCTTAGACAAAGCAGTACTTGACACATTATCTAACCACCCCTATATGTATCTCCCTAGGTAACATCCTTGTCTGAGCACATGATTCCTTGTGCACCCGATACAGTGTACCAGGCCCTCAGCTGGATCCATACTCTCAGGACAAGCCCTGGAAATGATCTCCTTACGGCACTCATTACAGCATTTTCTGATCCTGCCTGTCAGTCTGTCCACCTAGTGACAAACAGCCTCCCAGACAACCTGGACAATTGCCTGAATTCTCTATCTACATTTACAGCACGCCCTGT
The DNA here is from genome assembly GCA_012411365.1 of Ameiurus melas. Lineage (NCBI taxonomy): Eukaryota > Metazoa > Chordata > Actinopteri > Siluriformes > Ictaluridae > Ameiurus > Ameiurus melas. Next base: position 30,735,873 of record CM022754.1, on the reverse strand, counting down.
GAACACATTTCATGTATCAGAAAAGCAGGATTTAGACAGGGACATTTTGGATTTCCTAAAATGCTTGACCTCTGCCACTAAAGGGAGATTCTACAGGCTGTCTCTAAACTCTAATGCCCCAGCTGAGCAGGTGAACCCTTCGGTCAGTAGTAGGATAGGAACTGTATCACCCATTGTACAGTGCCCTCCACTAATACTGGCACCCTTGGTAAATATGAGCAAAGAATACTGTGAAAATGTGTCTTTACTGTTAAACTTTTAATTAAAAAAGTGACAAAAATACTCTGCGCTAATGGATATCAAACTACTGCAAACAGTTTATAAAAAAAAAAAAAATCCTTTTAGTCAATACTTTGTGTTATCTTCTTTTGGCAAGATAACAGTCTTCTCATATAATGCCTGATGAGGTTGGAAAATACATGGCAAGGGATCTGAGCCTATTTGTCCATACAGTATCTCCAGATCATTCAAATTTTTAGGCCCACACTGGTGGACTCTCCTCTTCAGTTCACCCCACAGGTTTTCTATGGGTTTCAAGTCAGGGGACTGGGATGGACATGGCAGGACCTTGATTTTGTGTTGATATTGATGTATGTTTTGGATGCTGGAAGATCTAACCACGGCCCATTTGAAGCTTTCTGGCAGAGACAGTTTTCATTTAATATCCGTTGATCTTTGATAGAGTCCATGATGCCATTTATCCTAACAAAATGTCCAGGTCCTCTGGCAGAAAAACACCCTCAAAACATTAAAGAGCCACCACCATATTTAACTGTGGGCATGAGGTACTTTTCCTTATGGCTACCTCTCTGTGTGCGCCAAAACCACCTCTGGTGTTTATTACCAAAAAGTTTAATCTGACCATAGAACCCGATCACATTTGAAGTTCCAGTAGTGTCTGGCAAAATCAATATGCTTGAATTTGTTTTGAATGAGAGTAGAGTTGGTTTTTTTTCTTGAAATCGTTCCAAACAACTTGTGATGTAGGTGACTTCGGATTGTAGTTTTGGAGACTTTCTGACCCCAAGATGCAACTAACTTCTGCAATTCTCCAGCTGTGATCCTTGGAGATTTTTTGTCCATTCAAACCATCCTCTTTACAGTTCACTGAAATCATATAGACTCATGCCCCTGAGAAACAGGAAGTCATGGTTGAACAATTTCCTGTTCCTAGTCACCCAGGTGTACTAAAATATGTATAATGTCAATTGGAATATACTTCTCTCATATGAATTCATAGGGGTGCCAATAATTGTCGCACACCTATATTTAACCAAGTTTCTTTTTTATAAACCTGTGTTGTGTTGGCAGTTGGTTGATATCCATGAGAACGGGTTAAACAATAAAGACAAACTTTTACAGCCTTCTTTGCTCATATTTATCAAGGCTGCAAATATTAGTAGAGGGCATTGTATGTTATATTCATTTATACTACAGCACCTTTGATTTCTCTGATTGGTCAAAAGGTTTTGATTATTTTTCTGTAACAGCACAGCTCATTTACTGCTAAATTACAGGGACTTGTATGGCTGATGACCCACAGATTATAAGCCTAATCATAAACAGATTTTGTTATTTAACAAAGAAAAACGTAGTCATTGATCAGGTGAAGGTTTCTGTGGGGAGTCTATTTAAAATTTATGAAAAGAGTCTGGGGCATGGTGGTTTAGTGTTCTCCAGTGTCAAGGCCTTCTAGCAGAAAGTTTTCAAGGACAGGAGTTTACTCTTTACAGTTTGTGAGTAACATGACAAGCTTTTGTCTTATTAATTTCAAGAAAGAGGAAAAAGAGAGGCTGGTCGAGGGAATGACTGTTTTATATCTTATAACTTGCCTCACAGATGTTCCACAACATTAAATGCAACTATAAACATTTAAAAATCATTAACAAATTTAAACATTTAATTGGCGCAAATTGTTGTGCTGTACGGGGAGGAATTATACACTTCAGAAGATGCTGTTATTGGAATCATCATACCACCCCATCACTGATCATTTTCCTGTAACAGCATGCCATGTAAAACAAGTCATGTTTTATTCCTTACACATTTCAGTTTTTTCTTAGAGCAAAGGTATCCTAAATCCTGTGCATCATTATTAATATTAATATCTTTTCATTAATAACAGCTAACCCTGTTGCACTCATCAGAACACCAAATTCAACATCGGTCATGCTCAGAGGACAAGTGCGAGGTCTCCTACTACAAACCATTTCATGCAGTCTGCATCTCACCATACCGGTATTCCCTCTATATTAAAATCCTGAAGATTAAGGGATAAGGGGTTCCACAAGTATTAGCATCTAAGGAAAAAGAGATTTAAGTAAATTGGAAAAATTTATGTCTTCCAGGTGTTCCATGGGAAATCCCTTTAGTGTGACACCGTGTGTTTTAGGGAAGGTAGCAAGAGGTGCTGAGTTCTTTCCAGGTTGCCGTGTGTTAGCAAGAAGAGAGGTAGATGGATTCTACTACTTGGGGACAATTGTACACCAGCTGCAGGTAAAACAAAAGTTTGAAAAGTTCTCAATACTTTAAAGGGTCATGTGTGATCACAACATAAATATTTTTTTTTACCCTAGGACAGGGGAGGAGTCTTTATGGTGACATTTGATAAGTGTTTGCCCAAAGATGACACCATGATGGAAATATCACCTCAGTTAACATGCCAACCTGACATGGTGAATATAACACAGGCACATAAGCACAGTATAGTACCAGGAGACACTGTATTAGCTCCTTGGGAATTTCAGATGAACAGATATGGTCCTGGCAGAGTTGTTTCAGGCATGGAAGTAAGAGATTCAGTGAAGGGTAAGGCCAAATTTTGAGTGAGTCCAAATAAAATGTTTTAATTGAACTACTCAAACCATTTTCTGCAGTGGAATAAAGGTGGTTGTTTTGTTTCAGGTGGAATGGGAGATGGTCTAGTGGTGCTGTTTTGGAATGGAATCAGACTGCACGTTCCAAAAGACCTGGCTGTGTGGATACCTGCTTCTCACCATGAGCAAATAATCAGGGAACTGCAGCCTAACGTGTTCAGACAAGGCTGCTTAAACCACAGCCACTGTAGTCACATTAACTGGTCACCAGTCTGCTGCATAAATCACATAAATCACTGTATTCCAACAACTCCCTCAATGTGCCATTGCCCAATTAAGAGCTGTCACCTCTCTAATCAATGCCTTCTTATGAACAATCAATGGAAGGTGCAGGAGACTAAACCTGACCAAGTAAATGAGCTGACAACTTCTCAGGAGATGAAGACAGATTTATCTTCTTCAGACTCAAGCGAAGATGAGGAAGAAGTTACTAATGAAAAGTTTAATTCAACACCAGCACTGGTGAGCTGCTCAGTGAACACAGAGATCTCATACCCGAATAAGTTCCATTCTGAGCCACAGAGTAGACCAGCCTGGAGGTACTGGAGAAGAGGATCCCCAGAGCCACCACCACAAAAAACCAGGTACCTGCCTGCCTGATCACAGGCCATCTCTGGTTTCATTAATGGAACCAAAGATCCATAAGTCCATAAGAACACACGCATCCAAATCATTTCTGCTAAGGTCATTGTCTTTCAATGTTACAACTGTTTACATGTTGTTTGTATGAAATTATATATTTAAATATAATTAATTTTTTTTTCTGTTCCTTAGGGCAAATAACTAAGCCTCCAAATCCAGGTTATTCTTGCCTTGGAATAAACGGTGATTCTGGATATTCCTCATCCAGTTTGGCATCCACAAATCACAGTTCATTATTTGAAATGGTTCCACATTCAGTAAGAAGAGGTATAACAGTAAGAGAGGTATTTGGCTGGCCTGTACAAAAAACACTTTCTGAAGCACCATCTCCATTGCTGTTTGCAGTAAAGAAAATTTCAGGTGAACCAAGATCATAAAGCTCCTTAAATAGCTCAATAACTTCAACAAACATTGATATGATATTTGCACAAACTGCAAATGAGATTTACTAGGGATGTAACTCTTGACTATAGTTTTTGAATATTCTTTAAATGATAACATGACAAAATATCAAACAACAATAAAATTATCAAATTTCATAATTTTTTTTAAAAAATGTGATGCAATGTTGTATTCAATTTAGACTCTCAGCAATGCTATCTAATGACCAGCACACAGCTCATTTGCATTTAGTGACACCCACAAAACATAAAAGGTCAAACTCAGAGAGCTGGAAACACAAAATGAACAGTGAAAGAAAAAGCAGAATGCCTGAGGTGGAAGTTATTTTGACTCACTTCTATGCCAGCAGAAAATATTTAGCAGTTTAACAGTATCTTAAAAGGTCAAAATCTAGAGACGAATTACAGAAAATATTAATTAAATAAGATGTAAAGAAAATGGTGTGACATGAAAATGGAGCAGAGAAAAAATCTACACTGTATTCATGTGATCATGAATACCAAGTACATCACACACGGAAACCACTATTTTAAAATAGTTTTATTTGTCTTGGCTGACTTGCTGGAACTGTTGTGCAGTTAAAAGAAGATGCAGTGGGAAACAGAATCCATTTGTAAGCCAGTTTTCATCCTCTGAAAAAATAAACATCCTTTTCCTCATAAGCGTGACCTCAAGGTTCTGTCAGCTCAGGCATTTGCTTATGGCTTATGGCTATGCACAGACCAGCCCATTGGCATGGATTTATTTATTTATAATTTAATAATTAATTTACGGACTTGTATTCGCTCACTGCAAACACAAATCCATCCATCCATCTTCTATCGCTTACTCCTAAACACAAATACATTTGTTTTTTAATGAACGTATTGATTATATGCTGCAGTTTTAATATTTAGTAATGAACTGTTCAACAGCTATGAATTGAAAGAGGAAATGTAACTCATGCAATAACTCGCAGCAAAATACTTTCGATATCTAAAAAAAAATATTTATTTCAGCATCAAAACTTCACAAAATAAAGCAAAAGTTCTATTGCACATAATTTTATCATAACCATTAAAATTCAGTACTGTTTATAAAAATACCCTGAGTAGTTCATTTACATATTACATTAAGGCACATTTTACATTACATTAAGTGTACCAAATTATGTTTAATACAATTAAATTCAGTTGTGAAGAATTTCATTTTAGTGCAATAAAAGGATATTGTTTTTTATGATGTATATGGAAACATTTTGTCAAACCCTGAGGTCAGAGGTTGAATGTGAGTCTTATGCTCTCCCCTGCACTGATGTGCACCACTCGGGTCTGTGGGCCAGTATCCTGCATTCCTGCTGTGATGGCATAAGTGCCTGGAGACACTTCAATCAAGAAATCCTCTGGGTCGGACAAAGCCTTTAATAACATTGAAACAAGTACACTTAAATTATTATTCCATGAGGCTTCTCCAAATTTGATTAGAAGTCAAATTAGAGGTTTTTAAAATATACAAAGGAGTGACACTTTAGTTTTTGTTATTAAATAAACACCCAGTGCATACATCCACTTCAAAATATGTTCAAGAAACAAATCAACAGGGGAAAAAAGTATTCGGACACCATATTAAATAGTATGTGTAATATTATATATGTGCGGCGTGTGTATATGTGACGGTTACATAAAGATGACCTTATAAATGCTGCAAAAAATGCTCTCATTCCACTTGGTGTCATAAAAAGAGAGACATCCACTGGAAGATTTCACACAACAAGCTGCAATCATGGTAAACATGAAGGAGCTTCCTAAAGTTCTCAGAGACATTATTGAACGTCATTCGAATGGACATCCCTGTCAACCTTAAACATCTGTGCTCATACAACTGGTTAGATAATATACAGGTGGAAGGAACATTCATGGAACCACAACTAATCGTCTCCAGACAGGCACGAGATTTCAAAATGCACTCTCAGACTAATGATAAGGACAGTAATAGCAGTCACTCAAAAAGAGTTGCAGGACAACCTGAAAACAGCAGGAACAACAGAGAGAATAATAAGCAATGAACTGTATCTCAGTCATATCTGTTCCTACACCCCACACAAAAAGCCTCTGCTAAAAAAGAAGCACCGAGATGTGCATCTAAATGCATTTAATCATATTAGAACTCCTTCAGAACAGTCAAGAATACAACAAACAAGAACTGTTTATAATTCAGCTCATCATGTTTGGATTTACCGTAGACGTTTCAAAGCTGTAACTGCCAACAACTTTCTAAAGCTGGTAATTTGAGGTGTCTGAATACTCCCCCTTGTTTTAGAAACATACTATGTTCAGTTATGCTTATGAATGTATACCTTTTTGTTTTCATTGATAAGTACAAAGTCAAAAAACTCTGAGAACATTTGAAGTGGATATATGCATTAGAAGTATATTAAATAAAAAAACGTCTGAATACTTATTTCCCTTCACTGTATGTGTGTATTGCTTACAGTGTAATGAGCTCTTTTAGAGGTTAAGGTAGTGGTTTGAATTTGCCTTGAAGTCTGTAGAAGCTGCTTAGCATGAAATCGACACACATGGGTTCGCTCTTGTTCACGAAGCTCTGCTGCACTTGCAGACCTGTAAAACCTCTGTGTGGAAAACATGTTCAGCAAGTCTAGTAGCAGAAAGAAGAATGAATAAAGAGAAATAATTAGCATCAGACTGTACCTTGCATTGATTGCTGGTTTCAGACATGCAATCCATTATTTTTGCAAAAGCATTATCCAAGGTCATATGGGCAGCAGGATGTTCCAGATCCTTTGAATAAACAACAAAATTAGATTTAACTTTTGCTGTTGTCATCAAGGTAAATGCTGGTATCACATGTACATGGACAAAATGTTTTCCCATTTGAACTTTGAAAGAAGTTTGAATCAGAGCAAAGGTTAACTACAGAAGTTGGTTATCAGTGGCTCTTGGGCAGTTCTCTCACAAAATATTTTAGTAGTGTAGTAGGTCTATTCCATATGTCAACTGGTGCCCTGGGCCTTCACCATGCTCAGGACAACTCATCAGGTGTTACCCAGTGATGGCAGGACTTTCTGCAGAGTTACCACTACGCTGCAGAAACTTTATTGCTCAAATTTAATTCTTTTTTTTTTTTTTTTCATCCAAGCACTTCTCATTTGTTTGCTACATATGACTTAAGTAGTTAAGGCCAATAAGGGGTTTAAAACACCATGACGAAAATAACTAAATAAACCAGGGGTGTCCAATCTTAGACACAAAGGACCACAGGTTTTCGTTCTGACCAAGCATCAGACAATCGAGATGAAAGGCCAAGATGACCTGGTGGAATGAGGTGTGGCTGTTAATTGGTTGGAACAAAACCCTGCAGCCACAGTGGTCATTTGCAGAGAAGTTTGTATACCCCTTTAACAAACCAGGTAAATATTGGTTATGGGCAGCACAGTGGCACAGCAGGTAGCATTGCTCCAGGATCAACCCTGACTTCAGGTTACTGTCTGTGTGAAGTTTTGCATGTTCTTGTGTCCATGTATTCAAGTCAGTTTCATCCCACTATACAAGCACATGCAGTCTGGCTACACTAAATTGCAATGTGTGTGTGTGTGTGTGTGTGTGTGTGTGCATGGTGCCCTGTGACGGACCTGATCCTCCACAACCCTGATCAGGATAAAGTGGTTACTGATTGATTGATGGATTGATTGATTGATGTTATTTCAAAGTCCATTTTTATTTAATTTTGAAATAACATTTTATTTTTTATTTTATTCAATAGTAAACTTCTAAATGCACTCCATTTGAAAAGCATTCCAGTTTTATTAGACTGTACCTCCGTGTGTTTCTCAGTGCAGGAATCATCTCGGTGAGATGATCCTACATTCTTCCGGGATTCCGACCGTCTTTTGGCTCTCTGCAACACCTCAAGTCCGAGTTTAGACGAGCGATCGAGTGAAGCCTCCAGCCAACACCGACCTGCCATGATCGCTCTCCTCCTGATCACAGGCTGCACGTGCATGAGAGAGTTACATTAATAAATATCACGAGGACAAACACAGCTCGTTCTCAATCACAAGTCACAATCCACCTGCTAGAAGTTTCAGGCTACATCTCAAATCAGTTCTAAACTGAAAAAACATGCGACATTACACCACCACCATTGATCATTTAGTACATGGGTGTGTACTGTTGAACGTAGCCATGCAAAACATTTACTGGCATTAACGTTAATCAAATCTAAAGAGCATTTTCAGAATCGAGCGATACAAGGCGAACATTCTAAAGGTTAAAACTTACAACACAAGATGTTTTCCTGTTATTTGTAGTTCCTGTGAACATTCAGGGCTGTCCCGGCATTGTTGTTACAGCAGTATCATTAGTTCAGATCTTATGGGTGTGTAAATGAAAGCGGATGGTGAAGTTTTTCTTCCTCTCCAAGGTGTTGTTGGGAAATGTAGTCCATTTATCTGTTATAGCGAAACCTAAGATATGCAATAGTTATGTTTTCTACATTATACATTTTTTGTAAGGATTCTCATCCGTTTTTTTAATGGGCAATAATTATCTACATAATTACATCTACTGGTCAGAAAATTAACCAGTTTACCTATTTTGTCCAACAGTGGACCGATCACAATAGACATGGAATTTGTCGCCCCCTCTTGGTTAATAGCTGGTCATTTAATAGCTGGTTGGTTAATAGCTGGTCACAGGAGAGGTACAGTATATAACCATATACACATGCCATGCTGTAGAGCAGTGGTTCCTAAATGAGGTGAACACACATTCACCAGTGTATCACAGGTTGCTACTGGAGTCCTCTTCCACTCCTCCATGACGACATCACGGAGCTGGTGGATGTTAGAGAACTTGTACTCCTCCACCTTCCGATTTCTGTTTGACAGATAATATACTGCTAAAAAAATAATAAAGGGAACACTTAAACAGCACAATGTAACTCCAAGTGTTCCCTTTATTTTTTTTGAGGAGTATATATTCATTAGGAGATTTATGAAACATGCTTTCAGTCCTAACCTAATCTAAGTGAAAATAGAAATTGAGGCCAGATGATAATAAGTATTAATAATACAAAAGATTGACATTAACCTCTTGTGCTTTGTAATAGTTATTAATCTGATGATCATAAACATATTTGTAATGACTCTTAATGTCTGAGGTTAACATTTGACATGCAAAAATCCATTATGGATGACTGACATTTATGTAATTTGTAGGTTCATCTTGGTGGATATAATTTGTATAAAATGAGTGCCAGTCAGTGAATTGTGCTTTTCACTTGTCTTCTAGTTTTCTATATTGTTTCTTTTCTTTTTCTTTTCTTTTTTCTAGACCTTAGAGGAGGAATGAAACATACCAACAGGGGATGTCTGAAATGTTTGTCCTGTATCATTTATAGCTGATTCACAAGAAATCATGACCTTACATTATCTTTGTATGTTTTTTAAATAATGTCATTATCCTTGTTTTTTTTTATGATAAGTTGCAAATAAGTTACTGGATTTAAACAAATAATTTTGTGTATCTGGTTTTGTTGTATTTTTTTTATTATTATTATTATTATTATTATTATTATTATTATTATTATTATTATTATTATTTTTAAAGGAGGCTCCAGAGCCCATCTCTATTTAAAATGGGAGGTGTTTAATAATTTGGGTATGGTTTCTCTGGTTTGCATTTGATAAATAAGTTTGTTCAGTCATCCACTGCTAATATTCAAATGTCTTGACAGAGATTCTATGGAGATTGAACACTATGCATGAAATAAAAACAGAAGACACAAGAAGAAGACACAAGGAGTGCAAAAAATCAAATGTTTACACTGCAGTATAGGATCAGAGCTGGTGGATGTTAGAGAACTTGTACTCCTCCACCTTCCGTTTGAGGAAGCCTTACAGATGCTCAATAGGGTTTAGTCCATCACCTTCACCCTCAGCTTCTTTAGCAAGGAAATGGTCGACTTGGAGGTGTGTTTGGGGTTGTTATCATGCTGCAATACTGCCCTACGGCCTTGTCTCCAAAGGAAGGGGATCATGCTCTGCTTCAGTATGTTACAGTACATGTTTACATTCATGGTTCCCTCAATAAACTGTCCAGACCATGATACTTCCACCATCATGCTTGACTGTGCGTGACACCTCACCTGGTTGCTGCCACACACGCTTGACACCATCTGAGACAAATAAGTGTATCTTGGTCTCATCAGACCACAGGACATGGTTCCAATAATCCATGTCCTTAGTCTGCTTGTCTTCAGCAAACTGTTTTCGAGTTTTCTTGTGCATCATCTTTAGAAGAGGCTTCTTTCTGGGATGACAGACATGCAGACCAATTTGATGCAGTGTGTGGCGTATGGTCTGAGCACTGACAGGGTGAGCACTTCAACCTCTGCAGCAATGCTGGCAGCACTCATACGTCTATTTCCCAAAGACAACCTCTGGATATAATGCTGAGCACATGCACTCAACTTCTTTGGTCGACCATGGCGAGGCCTGTTCTGAGTGGAAACTGTCCTGTTAAACTGCTGTATGGTCTTGGCCTCCGTGGTGCAGCTCAGTGTCAGGGTCTTGGCAATCTTCTTATAGGCTAGGCCATCTTTATGTAGAGCAACATTTCTTTTTTTCAGATCCTCAGATAGTTTTTTGCCATGAGGTGCCATGTTGAACTTCCAGTGACCAGTATGAGTGAGTGTGAGAGCAATGACACCAAATTTAACACACCTGCTCCCCATTCACACCTGAGACCTTGTAAAACTAACAAGTCACATGAAAACGGGGAGAAGAAAATGGCTAATTGGGCCCAATTTGGACATTTTCACTTAGGGGTGTACTCACTTTTGTTGCCAGCTGTTTAGACATTAATGGCTGTGTGTTGAGTTATTTTGAGCGGACAGCAAATTTACACTGTTACACAAGCTGTACACTCACTACTTTACATTGTAGCAAAGTGTCATTTCTTCAGTGTTGTCACATGAAAAGATATAATCCAATATTTACAAAAATGTAAGGGGTGTACTCACTTCTGTGAGATACTGAAAAAACTTTGAAAAAACTGACATTTTTGCCTGTCAACTTTTTTGGAAGTATCACTTCAATTAAGAACTATGCCTGAAAGCATATACTGTGCTGTGTTTAATAATGTTAGTTCTGGTCCACTAATTTGATTGGACAAGCAGTGTTTCAAGAGTGTTGATATTTAGTATAACAGCACCGATACATTTGACTGTTTGTACAAAAGTAGGTACAGGAACAGACAAATCTTTAGGTCAAACCAAAAGGAAAATACAGTGGATATTAAAAAGACTACACACCTCTGTTAAAATAGCACATGTTTGTGATGATTAAAAAACTAAGATAAATCATGTCAGACCATTTTCCACCCTCACTGTGAAATTATAACATATAAAAAATAAGTGAAAAACAGACAGAAACGTTTTAGGGAATAATAAGAAAAATAAAGTTAAAATAACCTAGTTTTTGTGCACACCCCTGAACTAATACTTTGTTGAAGCACTTTTTGATTTTTGGGTAAGAGTATCAGCATGGCACATCTTGACTTGGCAATATTTTCCCACTATTTCTTGCAAAAAAGATTCTAGATCCATCAAATTGTGTGCATCTCCTATGCACAGTTTGCTTCAGGTCACTCCACAGATTTTTAGTTGGATTCAGGACTGGTCTTTGGCTATCATTCAAAAACATTGATCTTCTGTTGGTTAAGCCATTCTTTTGCGTAACTGGATGTATGCTTAGGTCATTGTCATGCTGAAATATGAAATTCCGTTTCATCTTCAACTTACAAACGGGCACCAGTTTTGCACTAAAATCGACTGGTATTTCTAGCTATTAATGATTCCCTCCACGTTGATAAAAGCCCCAGTTCTGGCTGAGAAAAGCAGCCCTAAAGTATGTTGCTGCCACCAGCATGCTTTTGTTTTGCACCAAACATACATTTTTGGAATTTTGGAACTTTTGTAATTGGCCTCAACGGACCATAACATATTTTGCAATGTGGCTGGGGGGATTTTGTTGGATGTTTTTGGTGAGAAAGGGCTTCAATCTAGCCATCATACTACATTGCCCAAACATGTAAAGAATATGAGAGAGTGTTGTTACATGTAGAGAGTAATCAGTACTTGTCAGATATTCCTGCAACTCCTTTAATTTTGCCATAGGTCTCTTGGCAGCCTCCCTGGTAAGTGTTTGTCTTGTCCTTTTATAAATTTTGGAGGTACGTCCTGTTCTTGGTAATGTCACCGTGGTGATCCATTTTCTCCACTTGTTGATGATGGCCTTTACAGTGTTCCATAGTACATACTGTATAATGTTTAAGAAATTCTTTTATTTTAATTTTGAATCATTATTTGTATAAAATTTTGGAAAACAATAAAGAGAATGTTAAAAATATATTTTTAAGATTATACTTTTATACCTCTCTCCTGATTGATTCCTTTCGACAAGTAAGATATCATGCATGCTTTGTGGTTCTTCCCCAAACTGTTGCCAAAAAGTTGGAACCACACAAATGTATAGAATGTCTCTGTATGCTAGGGGGCCCAAACATGATCTAGCATAGCAATGCCCCTGTGCACAAAGCCCCAACCTCAACCCCACTGAACAACTTTAGAATGAACTGGAACACTGACTGCATCCCAGGCCTCCTCACCTGACATCAGGGCCCAACCTCACTAATACATTTGTGGCAAATCCCTATAGCAATGCTCTAAAATCTAGGGGAAAGAAGAGTGGAGGTTACAACAAAGGGGACTAAATCTGGAATGGGACGTTCAAAAAGTACATATGGGTGTGATGGTCAAGTGTCTACAAACTTGTGGCTGTGTAGTGTAGATGACCGCATTTTTTGTTATCAGTGCATATGATTTACATTAATCTCTTGCGCTTTGTAATAGTTGTTAATCTGCTGATCAAAACATTTTACTATGACTCTTAATGTCTGAGGTTAATATTTGACATGCAAACATACCGGTACTTTCAGGATGACTGACAATGATAAGCATATAATATGCAGATTCATTATGGTGGATCATGTGTCATAAATTTGCTTGTTATTAGTGCTTAAATATCTTAGAATTCGGAGGCTAAAGCTTGGTGTGGGATTTAAAATAATCTATGGTGCTGTGAAAAAGTATTATATCCTGATTTCTTCTGTTTTTGTGTAGCTCTTATACTAAATAGTTTTAGATCTTCAAACGAAATACAACAGAAAACAAAGGCAACCTGAAAAAACACAGAAAATTGTTTTTATAAATTTATTTTATTGACTCAAAAACTTAAAATCTTGTTGTACCACCTTTAGCAGTAATAACTGCAACCATACGCTTCCGATAACTGGAGATCAGTATTTCACTTACTTCTAGGACTAGGACTTACTCCTGTGCTATTCTTTAGGATTTTCTGGTAGAGAGCAGAATTCATGTTTTCCTTAATTATTGCAAGTTCCCCAGGACCTGAAGCAGCAAAGCATCCCCACACTATCACACTTCCTCCATCATGCTTGACCATAGACATGATGTTTTTTTTGTGGAATTCTGTGTATAATTTATGCCAGATGTAAAGGGACCCCTGTCTTCCAAACAGTTGCACTTTCGCCATTTACCAAAAGGTTTGAGGATCATCACGGTGAGCTTTGACAAAATTCAGACGAGCCTTAATATTCTTGTGGGTTAGCAGTGGTTTTCACCTTGCCAAACTTCCATGGATGCCACTTTTGATCAATGTCTTTCTGATAGTGGAGTCATGAACAGTGACCTTTATTGATGCAAGAGAGGCCTGTTATTTGATGTTGGCCTTGGCTCTTTTGTGACTAGATGAGTAGTATCTGTGGCCTTGAAGGAATTTTGGATGGTCAGCCACTTCTGGGAAGGTTCACTACTGTGCTGAGTCTTTGGAAATAATCAGAATTTCTGTTCATTTTGGCATAGTGTGTTACTGGGTAAGACCTTTTAACCAATGTCATGCTGTTGAAAAGTTCTATGTAAGTGTTGATTTGATTGAACAGGGTTTGCAATAATCAGGCCTGGTTGCGTCTAGTCTGGCTAAACCCCATTATGAATGCAGTTTTATAGATTTTGGGAATTAGTAAATAAGGGGGAAATACATTTTCACAGAGGCCCCAGTGGTATAAGATAACTTTTTTGCTTCAATAATTAACATCATCATTTAAAAAGTATATTTTGTGTTTACTCAGTTTGCCTTTGTTTTAACTTAGATTTTGTTTTATTTTCTGAAACAATTTAGTATGAGACAAAAACAGAAGAAATCAGGATGGGAGCAAATAATTTTTTCTAAGCACTGTAAGATATTAAGCAAATAGACATTTTTGCATATCTGTCTTTAAAAAACAGCTGTTTTTTAATGATAAATTAGAGATATAAATAATAGTCACACTATTGGATCCTCCAGAGCCCATCTCTGTTTAAAATGGGAAGTGCTTGGTAATGTACGCAAAATCTTTGGACGGTATTTGATAGGTAAGTTTGTTCAGTCATCCATTGCTAATATTCAAATACACTACAGAGAGATTATGCAGCAAGGGGAGATTGAACTCTATAAATGAAATAAAAACAGATGGAGACACAAGCAGTTCACAACAGTCGAATTTGTTCACGAAAATATAAGGTCAGTACAGATTTCTTAAGACTTATCATTACAGTTTTCAGGTGTTTTTTGCCTATAATTTCTTCAAATGTATAAACAGAACACACTTTTAAAAGACACAAATGATTATTTTTTTATTTAACCTGTAATAGTGGCTGTTAACATGCTCTGCATTATTACATGATAACTGAAACCTACTTTCTGCATCCAGAATGCTCATCATGGAATACACCATGCCAAATAAAAACAATGGAACAAAAATATCTCTTTCCAACAATTCCTTTCAAAACAACGTTTCATCTGTTTCATGGAATTCTCTCTCTCTTGGTGAGATTATTGCTCAGTGTAACAGCAGTTGGCTTGCCCCCATGCGTGTACCCATCCTGATCCTTGTCCTCATACTTGCCCTTCCAGCAAATGCAGTCCTGCTCTGGCTGCTGGTTAAGAAAAGAAAGACTCTGTCACCCTCTGAGGTTTTAGGTCTCAACATGGCTGTGCTGAGTGTGCTGTTTTGCCTCGGCCTACCACTGGATATCGGTATTTCATCCATTCAGGAGCGCTCAGGACTACTCCTACGTATTACAAATGCCTTTTCTTCCCTTAGTTTCTTCGGCTGCCCACTCCTGCTGACCAGTATGTGCTTGGAGCGCTATGTCGCTGTGGCACTCCCTGTGTTGTTCATAAGCCTGGGGAAGTGGGAGTATCGTGCTGCATGTTCTGCCTTCATCTGGTTTCTCACCTGTATCATGGCAGGAATCAACTTTGTCTACACCATCTCTAACACAGCTGTTATCTTATCCATCAATATTAATGTGATGTTTATAGTCATGGTGGCCTGTCTGTTAGGCATTGTGTGGGTGCTGCGTAAAAGGGTCCCAGGTGAAGGAGACCAAAATAATTCAGCTGTAAAGAAGCGAGCTCTAAAGAACATTGTAGCAGTATTGGTGCCCACAACTGTTATCTATTTTCCACTGCTGGGTCTGGCCCCTGTTCTGCTGACAATCCAAACATGCACACAAAGCATAAATACGCTTCTCTGTAGTGGTCTGTTGATTTTCAGTATTATCCCAAATTTTGGAGTCTGCATTGGGCCCATGTTCTACATAGCTCGGCTAAGGCAAATGCTATGTGTCAGGAATAATGAATCAAGAGACACAAAACAGACCATTACAGACCAGAGAAACTAAACTACTGAAGTCATGTGTGATTTATCTGAAGACTGTGCTACATAAGCAGTTCTGTGTAATTCTTGTTTTTATTAATGTTGTTGTTATAGCAGAAATAAGAGGAGGACATACAGCACTTATGGGTTCCTGAACTAAAATGCCAATAAAAATAAAGCTGATATATACGACAATCATTTTACTATAGATTAAGCAACATGTACTGAATAAACTATAGCATCAGTAAAGCTATGAGAGAGTGAATAAACTTGTTCTACAATGAGTGAAAATAAATTTTCCAAAATCACTATAAAGCTTAACAGTGTTTGTCAACTTTCTTCTGGATGTATCACCTCAATTATGAGCTATGCCTCAGTGAAAGCAGAACATCTAGATTATTCTGTGTTAAAATAAAATTGGGTTAAAAAAATTACAGGTATAGAAAATAACATTATATTACGTATAGTTGTGGTCCACTAATTTGACTGGACAATTGGTGTTGATATTTGGTCAAACCAAAAAAGGAATAAAACACAATCTGCAGTTTCCAAAATGCCAGGAGCCAAGTCATATACAGGATATACAGTCATGTGAAAAATAAGTACACCCCATGGAAATTGTTGGCTTTTTGACATTTGGACAAGCAAACATCCTCATTGAAACAACACCTGTTAATAAATGTGATACACTATCAAATGACGCATAAAATTTACATTTTGAACAATTTTTCATTTTCACAATTTAAATAAACAAAAAATAGATCAATCACATGGAAAATAAAGTATACCCCTACATGTATCACACCTTCAAATCCAAAAAATTAGAATTAGGTATTCAAGATTGGGTGCCAGTGCTTAGAAACTGCTTAGAGAGTACAGGTGAAACCGACCTTATTTATAACCCTCTCAAGTGCCTGGTGTTCCCTTTTTTATTGAGGTGTGTGGTGTTATCATGCCAAGATCTCAAGAGTTCTGTATAGGCTTTGAGAAAAAAGGTTGTGGATGCCTATGAGTCTGGCAAGGGATTTAAAAAGATCTCAAAATTATAGAGTAGATGGAGAATACTCTACAAATGATGCAGATTTCAAATGACTGGCAGTTTGTCCAGGACTGGCTGTCCCAACAAATTCAGCCCAAGAGCAGACTGTCTGACGCAAAAAGAAGCATCCAAGAACACCAAAATTTAATCAAAGGATCTGCTTGTAAGTCTTGCTTTTCAAGACTACAGTTTGCCAATGAGCATATAGGCAAAGACTAGTCCTTTTGGAATAACGTGTTCTGGACAAACCAAGGGTCGGGAACCTTTTTTCACCCAAGAGCCATTTTTTTTTTTTTGGTTAATGCATTTTTTCCCGAAAGAGTCATTGCAAAAACTAATATTTTACTATGAGAAAAAATAAATGTTTTCAATAACTATATTTAGGTCCATAGACAACTTAACAACTAACAAATATCCATCCATCTTCAACCGCTTATTCCTTCTTCAGGGTCGTGGGGAACCTGGAGCCTATCCCAGGAAGCATCGGGCACAAGGCGGGGGTACACCCTGGACAGGGTGCCAGTCCATCGCAGGGCCAACTAACAAACATGCAACAAATAATTACATGTTGCAAAATGGAATTAATTATACAGGGCTTTACACTTTGATGTTGCGCTTCCAGCAGCATAAAACCTCTTCTCTCTCTCTCTCTCTCTCTCTCTCTGTGTGTGAATAAAATGTAAATTCGTGCCCCACACATTTTCACTGGCCATGGCCAATTGGTCCGTCACACTCATGCTCACAGCTGTGCTGAGTATACAATATAACATGCAAGTACAGAATAATAAATTGCACATTAACACATTAAGTCAATTAAGAGCAAGAAGAGATAAAAACCCATCAATTAGACAAAGGTCAGAAAAAAAGAATCCTCTTGATATTCGGTCATGTATTGTAGCTGGCTTTGCATTTTCAGCAGGAAACTAACCTCTAGTGATGTGTCTAAGTTTTTAATGATGATATGTTGGTGAAAGGTGAGACACCTGGCGAGCCACATAATTTTTGTCAAAGAGCCACCTGTGGCTCACAAGCCACAGGTTCCCTTCCACTGGGACAGACGAGTAATAGATAGAGTTGTTTGGCAGTAACAGCAAATATGTTTGGCACACACTAAAGACAGGAGAAGCACCTCAAACCAACACAAATGTTAAGCTTGGGATTGCTTCACTGCCTCTGTTACTGGACAGCTTGCATTCATTGATTCAACTATGAATACTGCATCATATCAAAGAGTACTTGAAGATAATGTGAGGCCATCTGTCCGAAAATTGAACCGAAAGTGGACTTATGAGGGGATAATGATCCTAAGCACACTAGCAAATCATCAAAAAGAAGAAATGGAGGTTTATGGAAAGTCCTAGTCAAAGTCTGGATTTGATTTCTGTTGAAATGTCGTGCGGGGATTTGAAATGGGCAGTAAATGCAGCTTGGCAGTGCTGGTGCTTGAACCGATAGCCACCATTGTCCACATGACTGTATTATCTGGCCATCTCCTACACTATAATATACTACAGGGAGTATAGGCTGGTTGTCGGTTTACAGAAGCTTTTATCACCTCACTGACCAAAAGAAAAACTTACAGGGTACGACAGTCACCATGAAGTGAAAGAGTTGCTTGTGTCTAAAATGTTACATATATGTTTGTACCCTAACTGATAACAGAAGTGAAGTTGGAGAAAAAACTATGCACCTATTATTTCAGGGGGCCCAGATTTCCTAGCTATGGCCCTGTCTCCAACATGGTAGTATAATTAACTATATTCATACTAGGGATGTCACAAGAACCGATACTTCGGTAACAAGTCGGTACCAACATTCTTAAAACGTGACGGTACTTGACGGTTTTCAGGAGTATTATTGAAACCGATTCTAATGGAGGTACCGAGGTTGCAGTTCTTCCGGACCTGATTGGGACAGCAAATACGCCAAGTGTTTGTCGGTCCACAAGTGGTGAAGAAGAACACCATCTACAAGCCCATGGGAAAAACTACAGAACTTTAGCTCCACCACGATTCATTGAGAGGGAATGTGGTATGAAATATGGAAATACTTCGCGTTCGAGGCGGATGACAACAAACATATAATTGATGTTGTGAAGCCGGTGTGCAACTGATGCTATCGTTCATTTCAAACAAAGCGAGGAAACACCTCGAATTTGGTGAAGCACCCTAAGGACGGTCCCTATATTATGTTTGTTTGAGGCAGCTGCATTGTAGCTGTGAAACCAACTAAACGTTATGCTCCGTGTAATGTTTGTGATAGTCAGCTATTTGTTAACGACGCGAACACATTGCAGTGTTATAAACTACCTCCTAATGGGCCACCATGCATCGCCATCCAGCGCGTATCCTGTATCCTGTCAGCCTAATGTAACTAATAATTATTCACATCTTTGTTCATGCCTTTAATAAATCTATTTGGCCTGCCACCATATCAGTGAATTTAAACTAATGCTTGCATTCAGAGTATAAAGTGTTTAGGAGTGCTGCACCTCCACTCACTGTCAGACAGTGTTTGATAACTAAAATCTCCCTCTCTCTGCCAGAATCAGCCAGAGGAGGATGTCCTCCAGGAGAGTTTTTAATTGATTTATTTAATTGACTTTGGTATTGAGTATCATGTACTTTTGGTGGTATCAGTACCGTCTACTAGATTTTTGGTATTGTGACATCCCTAATTCATACACATTTTTGCCCCTAGTTAGTTGGTAGCTGGCCTTTCCACTGTAAAAGTACACTAACCACCCACTTTATTATGAACACCTCTACACCTGCATATTCCATATCCAATCAATCATGTTGAAGCTGTGCGATGCATAAAAATTGGCAGGTACAGATCAAACATTTCGGTTAATATAACTTCCAAAAAATGTGTTCTCAGTAACTTTGAGCATGGCATGGTTCTTGGTGCCAGAAACTGTTGATCTTGTCAGACTTTCAAAAACAAATGTCTCTAGAGCTTAAAAAAACCAGATGGCATTTTTTTTTCCAATTCCCAACTGTTTAGCTGAACCAGTGCACACTGTAGCATTAGATTCCTGTTCCTTGCTGATAGGCATTGAACTTCATGCAGTCTTCTGCTGTTGTAGTCCAACTACACATTGTTTTTAAGCACATAGTTTGGCTTAGCATATAATATGCATATTGATCTTGATGGGTCATGTGTTTTAACATCCACAAGGGAGCATAAAAAAATGAATAAATATGTAAAAAAAAAAAAAAAATTGGTAGTCTGCCACCAAAGGTACTATTTTTTAAGTTGTTTAAAACATCTAGATGTAAATGTCAGGAAATTCTGATCTATAGCCCCATATTAATCTTTTGATCTCAAACCCAAATGTCTTCAATGCATAGCAAAACAATAGAATTGGCCTTGCTGTTCCAATACCTTTGGATGAGACTGTATCTGTAATCGTCCTGCTTGTTCTTGTTTGCAAATAGTTTTCACATGTAAACAAAACCTTTAAAACTGTCCATATGTTCATATTCAACTTCAGTAACTGTTTTTTCCTGTAGGGCAGTGGTTCCCAAACTGGGGTACGCATACCCCTGGGGGCACGCAAGATGACAGAGGGAGCAAAATGTTGAGATTTAATGTTGATTTAATTCCGCCTCACTAAATAACATAAAAATTCTAATTTATGTTTTTCTCATGCTCAAAAATAAACGTGTGCCCCCTCCAGTGTACAAACAGCAAAATTGCAATGTTCTAAAGATCAAATACATGGCATCCAATCAGTGACCTCAAGAAATACAGGTTCAGAATGCTCACATTCAGAACACTGTCTCGCTCTATGTGTCAAGGAGACTGGTTTACATCAGTAAATCTCCAGGATGCATATTTCACATATATATCTTTCCTGCTCACAGGAAATATCTCAGATTTGCATAGCAGGGCATGGCCTGCGAGTATGTGAAAATTCCCTTAAACGCAAGGGTTTGTTGTTTGTTAGGTAAGTGTTTATTATTGGAAAAAGCTTAGACTGTTCTTAATGTTTGTGACTATATGATTATATGTTTGAACATTGGATATTCCTTTTCTTAATTTTCTGTCTATATATAATTGTTTAAATCATTGCCTCATTACAAATATTACGTGGATGAGAAAAATGGTTAGTAGGCTGGTTTGTGTTTGGATGAGTTTCATATCAGTCATTTCATTGACAATGCTCATTCACTCCATCCAATCTCATTCTGAAATCAGCCATCACCCTCTTATACCATGGCATGCTAACTCTAGTTGAATTACCATAGGTTCTGGGAGCAGAGCTTTGTATACATAAGTGGGAATGGGACAAACTCAAGGAGTAAAAAATCATTCAAGTCCAGATATTAAACATTTAGAGACCTAATTCTGCACCTTTTTATATACTCATGCAAAAATACCAAAGCAATTAATCAGTGAAAGCAGACATTTTCCTACTTTCCATCTTTGTAACAAATTATTGATTTTTTGCTTTAACAGCGCCTGCACTTGTGACCTTGTGTTTGACACAGGCTCATATGTTCTGCCCTTCTTGTGTGTGACAGATAAAAGACATACAGCATGAAGCCATTTAGCATTTATGACCTTTAAATAACAGCCACAATCAGGTCTCCTCTCAGAATATTGTTTAATTGGGTAATATTGTGCTAAAAATGTACATTTATACTCTGGTTAATATATATTGGGTAATAAGTCAGAGTTTTGTGACTTTTATGATGCATGACAAATGAAATAAAATCATCATGTGGTGCTGTAGTGACATGCTTGTGCTCTCAATGTAGCCAGTATTTACTGTATTTAGTAGCCGGTGTGTCACTATAGCAACCATGTTATACAACAACAAAGTCCAGTGGACTGCAAAATGGGGGAATATATGAACTTTCTCAGGAATCCATAAAGGTATGCTCCTTTTTCTTGACTTTAGAATGGTTACGGTTATGGTCTTGTGGAAGGGATTTTGTAAAGTGTATGTGATTTCAGGTGATACAAAATAGAAACCATTTTTAATTAATTACAGCCCTCTGTTGCAGAATGACAACAGCCTCCATATATCAGCTCTCTGATAGTCCAAGTGTCATCCCTGTGCTGCTTGGGAAGGACAGAAATGTCACCTATGTATTGGACACTTCAGAGGCTATGGCAGCAATTCTCAAAAAATCTCTCTCTATATATATAAATATATATAAATAAATAAATATATAAATATAAATAAATATTTATATAAATAAATAAATATATAAATATAAATAAATATTTATATAAATAAATAAATAAAAAAATATATATATATATATATATATATATATATATATATATATATATATATATATATAAACATTTCATTATTGAGAACAAATTGAAATGTAGAATCTCTGAAATATTTACATGAGTTTCCTTTTATTTGGTTTGTCCCCTTTTTGCATTAATGACAGTGTGCACTAGAGCTCACATGGATTCCACAAGTTTGTGCAAAACCTTATGATCCTTATGGAAACCCTTCCAAACAACTTGTGGTGATGTAGTTGACTTCCGATTGTAGTTTTGGAGACTTTCTGACCCAAAGATGCAACTAACTTCTGCAATTCTCCAGATTTTGGCCACTCAAACTATCCTCTTTACAGTGCACTGAGATCATATAGACTCACGTCCAAGTCCAGGTTGATTCATAACATTTCCAGTTGACTGGAACATCTTAATTTTTGCCCTGATGGTGGAAATGGGCATTTTCCATGCTTCTGCTATTTTCTTATAGACACTTCCAAGCTCAACAACCTTTTGCCACATTTCACAGCTATATTCCTTGGTCTTACCCATTGTTAAGAATGACTAAAGGATTTTGACCTATGTGTTACCTCATATTTATACCCCTGAGAAACAGGAAGTCATAGTTGAACAATTTCCTGTTCCTAATCACCCAGGTGTATTAAAATATGTAAAATGTCAGTGGGAATATACTTCTCTCATATGAATTCATAGGGGCGCCAATAATTGTTGCACACCTATATTTAACCAAGATTATTTTTTTTATGAACCTGTGTTGCATTTGCAATTGTTTGATATCCATGAGAGCAGAATATTTTTCTACATTTTTTGAACAAAAGATCAAAAGGTTAAACAATAAAGACAAACTTTTATAGCCTTCTTTGCTCATATTTATATTTACTTTTTAATCTATATATATATATATATATATATATATATATATATATATATATATATATATATTATATATATATATATATATATATATAAAAACAAAAACTGGCCATAATTCAGCTCATCATGTTTGGATTTACCGTAGACGTATCAAAGCTGTAATTGGCAACCACTTTCTAATGCTGGTAATTTGTGGTGTTTGAAAACTCCCCCCTGTTTTACAAATATACTATGTTTGGTTATGCTTATGTGCCTTTTTGTTTTTATTTATAAGTACAAACTCAAAAAACTTTGTGTGAGTACATTTGAATTGGATATATGCATTGGAAGTATATTAAATAACAAAAAAAATCTGAATACTTATTTCCCTTCACTGTATGTGGGAATTGCTTACAGTGTAATGAGCCTTTTTGGAGGTTAAGGTAGTGATTTGAATTTGCCTTGAAGTCTGTAGAAGCTGCTTAGCATGTACACCCTGGACAAGGTGCCAGTCCATCGCAGGGCACAATCACATACACACTCACACACCCATTCATACACTACAGACACTTTGGTCATGCCAATCAGCCTACAATGCATGTCTTTAGGAGGAAACCAGAGTACGCGGAGGAAACCCCCGCAGCACGGGGAGAACATGCAAGCTCCGCACACACAGGGCCACAGTGGGAATTAAACCCCAACCCTGGAGGAGTGAGGCAAACGTGCTAACCACTAAGCCACCATGCAACCCTATTGCTGTTGTCATACAGATGTCATGTACATGGACAAAATGTTTTCCCATTTAAACTTTGAAGGAAGTTTGAATCAGAGCAAAGGTTAACTACAGAAGTTGGTTATCAGTGGCTCTTGGGCAGTTCTCTCACAAAATATTTTAGTAGTGTAGTAGGTCTATTCAATATGTCAACTGGTGCCCTGGGCCTTCACCACGCTCAGGACAACTCATCAGGTGTTACCCAGTGATGGCAGGACTTTCTGCTGAGCTACCACTACTCTGCAGAAACTTTTTTGCTCAAATCTAATTCTTTTTTTTTTTTTAATCCGAGCACTTCTCATTTGTTTGCTACGTATGACTTACATAGTTAAGGCCAATAAAGGGTTTAAAACACCATGATGCAAACACTTATCACCAATGGATGCCAAGAAAAATAACAAAATAAACCAGGGGTGTCCAATCTCAGACACAAAGGACCACAGGCTTTCATTCTGACCAAGTATCAGCCACAACTGATAGTCAAGATGAAAGGCTAAGATGACCTGGTGAAATTAGGTGTGGCTGTTAATTGGCGGGAAAAACTCTATAACAGCTATAGTGGCCATTTGTTGAGAAGTTTGTATACCCCTTGAACAAACCGCTACGATCTGTGTGGAGTTTTGCATGTTCTTGTGTACATGTACTCAAATCGGTTTCATCTATATATACAAGCACATGCAGGCTGGTTACACTAAATTGCCATAGGTGTGTGTGTGCATGGTGCCCTGTGATGGGCCTGATCCTCCACAACCCTGATGAGGATAAAGTGGTTACTGATGGATGTTGGTTATTTCCATGTCAATTTTTATTTATTTATTTATGCAGCACACTGACAATAGTAAACGTCTAAATGCACTCCATTTGAAAAGCACTCCAGTTTTATTAGACTGTACCTCCGTGTGTTTCTCAGTGCAGGAATCATCTCGGTGAGATGATCCTACATTCTTCCGGGATTCCGACCGTCTTTTGGCTCTCTGCAACACCTCAAGTCCGAGTTTAGACGAGCGATCGAGTGAAGCCTCCAGCCAACACCGACCTGCCATGATCGCTCTCCTCCTGATCACAGGCTGCACGTGCATGAGAGAGTTACATTAATAAATATCACGTGGACAAACACAGCTCGTTCTCAATCACAAGTCACAATCCACCTGCTAGAAGTTTCAGGCTACATCTCAAATAAGTTCTAAACTGAATAATATGCAAAATTACACCACCACCATTGATCATTTAGTACATGGGTGTGTACTGTTGAACGTAGCCATGCAAAACATTTACTGGCATTAACGTTAATCAAATCTGAAGAGCATTTTCAGAATCGAGCGTAACCTAAGACATACAATAGTTATTTACATTATACAATTTTGTCAGGATTCTCATCCATTTTTTTTAAACATGGGCAATATTTATCTACATCATTACATCTACTGGTCAGAAAGTTAACCAGTGTAGCCTATTTTGTCCAACACTACGTTTACATGGACAGCATTAATCTAATTACTGACCGTACTCTGATTAAGATAATGTGAATAAGGTGTTTACATGAGTCGCTTTTAAAAATCCCCGTCATGTTCCCGTTTTACATGTTTTAGAATTAGATTAGATTTTTTTTAGATTTTAGAATCAGATTAACAGCCCGACTCATTACGTCACCACGTCACCGCGCCACGCCCTCCGACGTCCCTCCAGAATTTCACGTATCAACATACAGTTCGTCTTCGTTATGGCACTGTATACATTTTTATTTAATTTTTAACGAACGCCTTAAGTGCATTTAATTATTTGTCATGCTGTACGTGTAAATAGACAACTGCTTGTATCCGTGGGTATCCCAAATCGCGTAGTTACTGTCTATATAGTAGCCGAGATATATGTATTTTTCCCCCACTACATGCCTATAGTAGGAAAGTATGCGATTTGGGACGCGGCCGAACTCCCTTGTTCGCCGTAAAACGTAAAACTGCCGTTTGTGGTCGTGTCCTGTCGCAAAATGGCGACGTAAACTCCCACACGACGTTCATAATGTGATTAAGGTGTTTACATGTCTGTAATACTCGTCCATAATGTGACTAAAACTCCAGTACTCCACATGGCTTAATTAGATTATTGCTTAGTTCGATTAATTAGATTAAGGTAAGTAAAAATAGCTGTTTACATGATAGTTTCTTAATTAGAGTACAGTCTTTATCATTGACTGCGTTTACATGGACAATAATAATCCACTCTTAATTTAATTAAGACCATACTTTGTTTAAGAAACTACCATGTAAACACCAACCTTACATCTAATGAAGGTCATAAAACATGTGGATTACTCGTATTATGGACGTGCAATACAAACATGTAAACACCTTAATCACATTATGAACGGCGTGTGAGCGTTTTCACCACATTTTGCGACATGACACGATCACACACGGCAGTTTTACGTTTTACGGCGAACAAGAGAATTCGGCTGCGTCCCAAACCGCATACTTGCCTACTATAGGCCTGTAGTGGGGAAAAATACATGTATCTCGGCTACTATACAGTAGGTAAGTATGCGATTTGAGACGCACCCACGGCTTCAAACAGTCGTCTATTAGCACGTACAGCATGACTAATAATTAACTGCACTTAAAGCGTTCGAAAAAAAATTAAACAAAAACACCCAAAACTGTATACGGTACCATAGCGACGGAACTGTATGTTGATACGTCAAATTCTGGAGTGACGTCGAACAGCGTGGCGCGGTCACGTAAAGACGTGGGCTGTTAATCCAATTATGAACTATAACATGTAAAACGGGAACATGACAGGAGTATTCTAAAAGAGACTCATGTAAACACCTTAATCACATTATTACCTTACTTAGATTAAGGTCAATAATTAGATTATTGCTGTCCATGTAAATGTAGTGACTGTTGTCCATGTATAAATGCAGCTAGTGTAATACAATCGCTACAGACATGGAATTTGTCGCCCCCTGTTGCTTAATAACTGGGATAGGCTCCAGGTTTCCCCGTGACCCTGACAAGGATAAAGCGGTATAGAGGATGGATAGATGGATGTACAGTAAATAAACACATATATATGCCTCGCTGCCAGTACTGCTCCTGGTGTAGCCCTTCACTACATTTTAGCTCTCCTGCTGTAGCAAGTGTGGAAGTTGCTCAAGCCCAGGGAGCATCAGTGAGTTTCATCATGCTCATGACAACCTTCACACTATCCACTGTGGTGCACCTCCAACCAATGAGACAGCTGAGATTCATAAAATATTT
Source organism: Ameiurus melas (assembly GCA_012411365.1). Lineage (NCBI taxonomy): Eukaryota > Metazoa > Chordata > Actinopteri > Siluriformes > Ictaluridae > Ameiurus > Ameiurus melas. The sequence continues at coordinate 30,708,982 of CM022754.1, read as the reverse complement.
GTTCCTTTACATTTTAGTTGAACACTATTAATAAAAATTGAGTGTGGGGGTGGTAAGACAGACCGGCACCCTGTCCCGGGTGTAACCTGCCTTGTGCCCGATGCTTCCTGGGATAGGCTCCAGTTTTCCCCGCGACCCTGAAGCAGGAATAAGCGGCTGTAGATGGATGGATGGATGGTGGTAAGACAGTGTTTGGCAAATAATAGATTCATTAGGAGATTTATGACACATGCTTTTTCAGCCCTAACCTAATCTAAGTGAAAATAGTCTGCAGAAATTGAGGCCAGGTGATAATCTTTTGTGTTATTAATACTTATGATTGACATTAACTTTTTGTGCTTTGTAATAGTCATTAATCAGATGATCAAAAACTTTTTTGTTGTGACCCTTAATGTCTGAGGTTAACATTTGACATGCAAAAATCCATTAAGGATGACTGACCATGATGTAATATGTAGGTTCATCTTGGTGGATATAATTAATATGAAATGAGTGCCAGTCACTGAATTGTGTTTTTCCCTTGTCTTCTACATTTTCTACATTGTTTATTTCCTTTTTCTTTTCTTTTTTCCAGACCATCAAGATGGAGTGAAACATACCAATAGGGGATGTCTGAAAAGTTTGTCCTGTATCATTTAAAGCTGATTAACAAGAGATCGTGACCTTACATTTTTATCTGTAAAAATGTACATATTTCTCTCGTTAAAATGCAAATCAATTTATAACATTTTTGACATGTGTTTTTCTGGATTTTCTTGTTGTTATTTTGTCTCTCACTGTTCAAATAAATCTATCCTTAAAATTATAGACTGATCATTTCTTTGTCAGTGGGCAAACGTACAAAATCAGCAGGGGATCAAATACTTTTTTCCCTCACTGTATGATAAGTTGCACACAAGTTACCGGAATTAAACAAATAATGAATTTTGTGTGTCTTTTTTATTTTTGTTTGTTTGTTTGTTTGTTTGTTTTAAAGAAGGCTCCAGAGCCCATCTCTTTAAAATGGGAGGTGTTTGGTAATTTAGGTATGGTATCTCTGGTTTGTATTTGGTAGGAAAGTTTGTTCAGTCATCCACTGCTAATATTCAAATACCTTGAGAGAGATTCTGTCCAGATTGAACACTATGCATGAAATAAAAACAGAAGGAGACGCAAGGAGTGCACAAAAATCAAATGTTTACACTGCAGTATAAGATCAGTATATTACTTATTAGTATGTTATTTTGCTTATCATCCATGCAAATAGATAAATAGCAGCAGCAATAATAATAATAATAATAATAAGGCAAAATATTTATTTACTGCATTGGTAATGCATTGTTGCATAATAACTGAAACCTGCTTTCTACATCCATAATGGTCATCAAGGAGTAATAATCAGTGTAACAGTAATGGGACTGCCGAAATGTGTGTACCCAGCCAGATCCTTGTCCTCGTACTTGCCTTTCTAGCAAATGCAGTCCACCTCTGGCTGCTGGTAAAGTATAGAAAGAGTCTGTGAGGTTTTAGGTCTCAACATGGCTGTGCTCAGTGTGCTGTTTTTTCCTCAGCCTTCCATTTGATATAGTAATATCAACAAATGATCATTCAGGACTATTCATGCGTATCTCATAAACCTTTGCCACCCTCAGTTACTTTGGCTGCCCACTGCTGCTGACCAGTATGTGCTTGGAGCGCTATGTGGTTGTGGCACACCCTGTGCTCTTCATAAGCCTGGGGAAGTGGGTATGTTGTGCCCTCATCTGGTTTCTCACCTGTATCATTTCGGGACTCAACTTTGTCTACACCCTCTCTAGAACAGCTGTTATCCATCATTATTAATGTGCTGTTTATAGTCATGGTGGCCTGTCTGTTAGGCATTGTGTGAGTGCTGCGTAAAAAGGTCCCAGGTGAAGGGGACCAAAATAATTCAGTTGCAAAGAAGTGAGCTCTAAAGAACATTGTAGCAGTATTGGTGCCCTCTACTTTAATCTATTTTCCACTGCTGGCCCCTTTTCTGTTGATAATCAAAGTATGCACACAAGAAGGCACAAATACCCTTATTTGCTAAGGCAAATGCTATGTGCCAAGAATAATAAATCAAGAAACACAAAACAGACCATCAGAGAAACTAAACTACTGAAGTCATAAGCAGTTCTGTGTAATTGTTGTTTTTATTTTTGTTGTTGTTTTTATAGCAGTAATGAGAATAGGACATGCATCACTTACGGGTTCCTGAACTTAAATGGCAATAAAAAATAAAGCTGATATATATGACACAAACATGTTAAGCAATATGTACTGAATAGATTATAACATCAGTAAAGCTATGAAAGAGGGGACAATCCTGTCCTGAGAATACACGTGTTAGTACCTATTCAGAATAGGTTATAGAGTATATAAGTCAGGTGAATTACTTGGCAAAACATACACTGGGTATATGATATATCTGTCTGCATGATAAAAAAAATAAATAAAAAAAAACATCTGTTAATCAGTCTGCTTTTTCTTGATTGTCCTGGACAAATTTAACTAATTTGTCCATGTTTTAATTTTTTCTTCAGTATCCCCCTTAGTGGGAATAGTACACTAGACTACCTTAACTGTCCAATATGCAATGCAAACTTTAAAAATATGCACCTTTAGCATTTCTAAAATAAACCAATAAAATGGACCAGTGTTGCCATTTGTATCGGGTTATTGTTTTCCCTGTTGTCTTTATATCTGGTTATTGTTTTCCCTGTTGTCTGTGCTGCCGACAAAACATGCTGAATGTAATTTTATGTACTTTTGTTTTCTCTGCATTATATTTTCTGACAGTTTCTTTAATGACATACAGTGAGTAATTCTGAATAATTTTAAAATACTATAATATAATTTAAGGATAACATTATAAAGCTAAATTAAAACGCATTGTCTATGCGTTTTACTATTGTTATGGTTGATTTTGGTAATCAAATAACATTAAAATGAAAACGTTACTTTTTTTTGAGTTACTGTTTCCTTAACAAGCCACCCAAATTAAAACACTCAGTCAAACCTGTGCACCAAACAAGGAATGTCTGTGCATTAGTGTAATGTTGACATATTGTTAATCAAAGCAGAATCATGATAATCAAATATATGATATCAAATATCAAATAATACAAGCAATTCAAAGTTGGTGTAAATGAATTCAAAACAGGCTTGGTGATTTGTAAATATCTTGATATCTTCTGAGTTTGTGAAAAGCAATCAGAAACACTTTAGGGAGGGAATAATAGGAAAAATAAACCTAGTTTTTGTGCACACTCCTGAACTAATACTTTGTTGAAGCACCTTTTGATTTTATTAAACCATTCTTTTTGGTTAAGAGTCTATCAGCATGGCACATCTTGACTTAGCAATATTTTCCCACTATTTCTTGCAAAAACATTCTAGATCCATCAAATTGTGAGTGCATCTCCTATGCACAGCTTGCTTCTGGTCACCCCACAGATTGTACGTTGGATTCAGGTCTGGGCTCTGATAAGATCATTCAGAAACATTGATCTTCTGTTGTTTAAGCCATTCCTTTGTGTAGTTGGGTGTATTCTTTAGGTCATTGTCATGCTGAAAGTTGAAATTCCTTTTCATCTTCAACTTAATAACAGACACCTGAAGGATTTGCACTAAAATCGACTGGTATTTCTAGCTATTCATGATTCCCTCCACCTTGATAAAAGCCCCAGTTATGGTGGATGAAAAGCAGCCCTAAAGCATGATGCTGCCACCACCATGCTTCATTGTAGGTATGGTGTTCTTTTGGTGATTTTTTTATTTTTATTTTGCACCAAACATACCTTTTGGAATTTGGGAAATATTATACATTTTGGAATTGACCTCAATGGACCATAACACATTTTGCAATGTGGTTTTTGGTGATTTAGTTGGGCTTGGATGTTTTTTGTGAGAAAGGGCTTCCATCCAGCCACCATACTATATAGCCCAAACATGTAAAGAATATGAGAGACTGTTGTCACATGTAGAGAGTAATCCGTACTTGTCAGATATTCCTGCAGCACCTTTAATATTGCCATAGGTCTCTTGGCAGCCTCCCTGGTAAGTGTTTTTCTTGTCCTTTTATAAATTTTGGAGGTATGTCCTGTTCTTGGTAATGTCACCATGGTTATCCACTTTCTCCACTTGTTCATGGACTTACAGTGTTCTATAGTACATATAATGCTTAAGAAATGATTTTATTTTAATTTTGAATCAATCTTTGTACCAAATTTTGGAAAACAATAAAGAGAATGTTAAAAACATATTTTTAATATTATACTTTTATACCTCTCTCCTGATTGATTCCTTTTGACAAGTAAGATATCATGCATGCTTTGTAGTTCTTCCCCAAACTGTTGCCAAAAAGTTGGAAGCACACAAATGTATAGAATGTCTCTGTATGCTAAGGGGCCCAAACATGATCTAGCATAACAATGCCCCTGTGCACAAAGCCCCAACCTCAACTCCACTGAACAACTTTGGAATGAACTGGAACACTGACTGCATCCCAGGCCTCCTCACCTGACATCAGGGCCCAACCTCACTAATACATTTGTGGCAAATCCCTATAGCAATGCTCTAAAATCTAGGGGAAAGAAGAGTGGAGATTACAACAAAGGAGACTAAATCTGGAATGGGACGTTCAAAAAACACATACAGGTGTGATGGTCAAGTGTCCACAAACTTTTGGCTGTATAGTGTAGATGACCACATTTTTTTTACTATCAATGCATATGATTTACATTAATCTCTTGAGCTTTGTAATACTTGTTAATCTGCTGATCAAAACATTTTACTATGACTCTTAATGTCTGAGGTTAACACTTGACATGCAAATATATTTTAAGGATGACTGACAATGATAAGCATATAATATGCAGATTCATCGTGGTGGATCATGTGCATTAAATTTTTATTTTTTTTTAGTATTAGTGCTTAAATATCTTAGTATCCTGAGGCTAAAGCTTAGTGTTCAATTTAAAATAATCTAGTGTTGTGAAAAATTATTATATTCTGATTTCTTCTGTTTTTGTGTAGATATCTTACTAAATAGTTTTAGATCTTCAAACGAAATACAACAGAAAACAAAGGTAACCTGACTAAAAACACAGTATAATTTTTTTATTGATTTCTTTTTTTATTGAGGCAAAAACTTAAAATCAGTTTGTGCCACCTTTAGCAGTAATAACTGCAACCAAATGCTTCGGATAACTGGATATCAGTATTTCACTTACTTCTAGGACTAGGATTTACTCCTATGCTTTGGATCATCAACTTGCTGCATAATCCAGTTGCATTTGAGTTTCAATTTGCAGATTAAAGACCCGACATTCTCCAATAGGATTTTCTGGTAGAGGGCAGAATTCATGTTTCCCTTAATAGTTGCCCAGGCCTTGAAGCAGCAAAGCATCCCCACACCATCATGCTTGACTGTCGGTATGATGTTCTTTTTGTGGAATTCTGTGTTTAGTTTATGCCAGATGTAAAGGGACCCCTGCCTTCCAAACAGTTCCACTTTCACCATTTCACCAAAAATGTCATTTTGCACATCTGTCTTTAAAAAAACAGCTGTTCTTTTTTTTATGCTAAATTAGAGCTATAAATAATAGTCACACTATTGGATCCTCCAGAGCCCATCTCTTTTTAAAATGGGAGGTGCTTGGTAATGTAGGTAGAATCTTTGGACGGTATTTGATAGGTAAGTTTGTTCAGTCATCCATTGCCAATATTCAAATACACTGCAGAGCGATTATGTGGTAATGAGACATTGAACCCTATATATGAAACAAAAACAGATGGAGACACAAGGATTTCACAACAGTCAAATTTGTTCATGGCAATATAAGGTCAGTACAGATTACTTAACACTTATTATTGTTTTCTTTTCCCTATAATTGCTTCAAATGTCTAAATAGAAATCACTTTTAAAAGACACAAATTGTTATTTTTTATTTAAGTTTTACTAGTGCTTGTTAACACACTCTGCATTATTACATGACAACTGAAACCTACTTTTTCTACATCCAGAATGCTCATCATGGAATACACCATGCCAAATGAAAACAATGGAACAACAACATCTGTTTCCAACAATTCCTTTCAATCCAATGTTTCATCTGTCTCATGGAATTCTCTCTCTCTTGGTGAGATTATTGCTCAGTGTAACAGCAGTGAGATTGGTACAATGCGTGTACCCTTCCAGGTCCTTGTCCTCATACTTGCCCTTCCAGCAAATGCAGTCCTGCTCTGGCTGCTGGTAAAGAAAAGAAAGACTCTGTCACCCTCTGAGGTTTTAGGTCTCAACATGTCTGTGCTCAGTATGCTGTTTTGCCTCAGTCTGCTACCAGATATCTATATTACAATTGCTCAGGTACGTGTAGGACTACCCCTGCGCATCTCAAATGCCTTTTCTAGCCTTAGTTACTTTGGCTGCCCACTCCTGCTGACCAGTATGTGCTTGGAGCGCTATGTGGCTGTGGCACACCCTGTGCTCTTCATAAGCCTGGGGAAGTGGGAGTATCGTGCTGCATGTTCTGCCATCATCTGGTTTCTCACCTGTATCATGGCAGGAATCAACTTTGTCTACACACTCTCTAAAACAGCTGTTATCTTATCCATCATTATTAATGTGCTGTTTATAGTCATGGTGGCCTGTCTGTTAGGCATTGTGTGGGTGCTGCGTAAAAAGGTCCCAGGTGAAGGGGACCAAAATAGTTCGGCTGTAAAGAAGCGAGCTCTAAAGAACATTGTAGCAGTATTGGTGCCCTCAGCTATAATTTATTTTCCACTGCTGGGTCTGGCCCCTTTTCTGCTGATAATCCAAACATCCTCACAAAGCACAAATACGATTATCTGTACTGGTGTGATGATGTTCAGTATAATCCCACATTTTGGAGTCTGCATTGGGCCCATGTTCTACATAGCTCGGCTAAGGCAAATGCTATGTGTCAGGAATAATGAATCAAGAGACACAAAACAGACCATTACAGACCAGAGAAACTAAACTACTGAAGTCATGTATGATTTATCTGAAGACTGTGCTACATAAGCAGTTCTGTGTAATTCTTTTTTTATTGTTGTTGTTGTTGTCATAGCAGAAATTATAGGAGGATATGAACTTAGGAGGTTCTTGAACTAAAATGACAATAAAAATAAAGCTGATATATACAACAAACATTTTACCATAGATTAAGCAACATGTACTGAATAAACTATAGCATCAATAAAGCTATGAGAGAGTGAATAAACTTGTTCTACAATGAGTGAGAATAAATTTTCCAGCATCAATATAAAGCTTAACAGTGTCTGTCAACTTTCTTCTGGATGTATCACCTTAATTAAGAACTATGCCTCCGTGAAAGCAGAATATCTAGATTAGGCTGTGTTTAAAATCAGTGTTAAAAAAGAACAGATTTCAGGTACAGAAAATATTATATTACAGATAGCTCTGTTCCACTGATTTGACTGGACAAGTTGTGTTCCAAACATGTTGATATTTTGTCAAACCAATGAATGATTGAAACACAATCTGCACTTTCCAAAATGCCAAGAGCCATATAAGAGGATATACAGTCATGTGAAAAGTAAGTACACCCCATGCAAATTGTTGGCTTTTCTGACATATTTGGACAAGCAAATATAATTATTATTTGGACAAGCAAATATTTGATTGTCTTTGAAACAATACTTATTAATAAAGTTGATACAGTCTATAAAATGGCACATAAAACTGACATTTTGTAGTAATTTTCACAATTTAAATTAACAAAAATGTCAAATGGAAAAAGTAACTACACCCCTACATGTATCTATTGTCTGATTTTCCCTTTGCTATTGAGGTCTGTGGAGTGATCATGCCAAGATCTAAAGAGTTCTGTAAAGCCTACAGAAAAAAAGTTAATGTATGCATATGGGTCTGGCAAGGGATTTATAGAGATTTAAAAATTATTTGAAATACATCATTCCACTATATGTAAAATCATCTACAAATGGTGCAGATGTCAAATGACTGCCAGTTTGTCCAGGACTGGCTGTCTCTGCAAAATCAGCCCAAGAGCAGATCATCTTATGCAAAAAGAAGTCTCCAAGAACCCCAAATTTCATCACAGGATCTGCTAGTGAGTCTTGCAACTGTTGGTGTCAAAGTGCATGCTTCTACAATCAGTAAGAAATTTCACAAATTTGACCTGCAAGGGAGGTGTGCAGGGAAAAGCCTTTGCAAGACTATAGTTTGCCAGAACAGGCTTTTTGGAATAATGTGTTCTAGACAGACCAGTTGTTAGGAACCTTTTTTCACCCAAGATCCATTACAAAAACAAATATTTTACTATGATAAAAAAAATTCAATAACATTTCAGTAACAGTAACTTATATAGGTCCATAGAAAACTCAAAAACTAACAAATATGCTACAAACAATTACATGTTGCAATATGAAATTAATTGTACAGGGCTTTCACTTTAAGGTTGAGTTTCCAGCAGCATAAAACCTCCTCTCTCTCTCTCACTCTCTGTAGGCATAGAATCCATGTGGGACATCCACCGCACTTTTAATAAAACATAAATTTGTCCCTCGCACTTTTTTTACTTTCCATGGCCAATGTGTGTATCTTGGATTTCTATATGTGTACGTGTCATGATAATTGGTCTCTCACGTCACGTGTCACACTTATACTCGCACCCACGCTCAGAGATTGTGATGAGCTCAAAACAGCAAAAAGCCATTCACTAAGTCAAGCACTGTAAGTGTAAGTTCTTTTGGCATATGGTAGCCTAATCGTGTTGCACAATGATGAATCATTTGCTACATATTTCTGTTTAAACACTGCCTATTTCCACTGTTTAATAATTAGCTTAGGTTGATGGTAATATTAGCCTACACGCAGATTTTGAGATCTTGACACTAAAAAACTTTGTTTACACTAAATATTATTGCATGTTATTGTTGATATAGCATGTTATCGTACTGATATAAGGTCTCCTTACAATGACATGTTTGCATGTTTGTTAGTTTAGTTCAAATACATTCTCTTTGCAACATGTAGTTTGAGTGACTTATTTCCTGGCTGATATGTGTGGAACTTGATGCAGTCTTCTGCTGTTGTAGTCTAACTACACATTGTTTTTAAGCATATTGTTTGGCTTTTAGCTGATTCATTTAGAACTTTATAGTAGAGTTAAACAGTAGCAATTGAATCTTGAATATAGCCCAGTTAGTCAATTAGCTGACCACTTGTATTATAAAGGTACATCAATTGATATTTATCTCTTGTGCTTTGTAAATGTCATTAATCAGATGGTCAAACATTTTACTATGAGGTTGAGGTGGTTTGAGGTTATCATTTGACATGTAAAAATACTTTAAGGATTACTAACAATGATTAGCATATAATATGTAGATTTATCCTGGTGGGTCATGTGTTTAACATCCACAAAGGAGCATAAACAATAAATGAATATATTTTAAAAAATAATAATTTAGCAGTCTGCCACCAAAGGTGCCATTTTTAAAGTTTTTAATGCAGCATTTACTGAATAGATTATAACATCAGTAAAGCTATGAAAGAGAGGACAATCCTGTCCTGAGATTACACATGTTAGTACCTATTCAGAATAGGATATACAGTATATTAAATCAGGTGAGCATTACTTGGGAAAACATACACTGGGTATATAAGATGTCTGCATGATAAAAAAAAAAAACATATCTGTTAAATATCCTGATTTTTCTTGATTGTCCTGGAGAATTGTAAATAATTTGTCCATATAATGTCCATATTCATTTTTCTTCAGCATCCCTTTTATCCAGGGCAGGACCACAATTGATCTAGAGCTCGTTTCAAGAACACTGAGCAAAAAAGGGAATAGTATGCTACTCCACCTTAAGTGTCCACTATGTCACATAAACTTAAAAAATATGGACTTTAGCATTCCTATAATAAAACAATAAAAAGGACCAGTGTTTCCATTTGTATCTGGTTATTGTTTTCCCTGTTGCCTGTGCTGCTGAGAAAACATGCTGAATGTGCTTTTATATACTTTTGGTTCCCCTACATTATATTTTTGACACTTTCTTTAATGACATACAGTGAGAAATTCTAAATAATTAAAATATATATATATATAATCTAATCTAAGGATAACATTATAAATCTAAGATATGTTTGTGTTTTACTATTTTTATGGTTGATTTTGGTAACCAAATAAATATTAAAATGAAACCTTTACTTTTTACTGCACAATTTTGAGTTACTGTTTCTTTAACAAGCCCCCCAAATTTAAACACTCAGTCCACAGTGGGGAAAAACCTGGCCATACACTTTCTTTTACATATCTACTTGGTGTGATGGTCAACAGTCCAAAAACTTTTGGCTGTGTAGTGTAGATGACCAATTTTTTTATGACCAATTCTATCAATGCATATGATTTACATTAATCTTTTGTGCTTTGTAATACTTGTTAATCTGCTGAACAAAACATTTTTACAGTGACTCTTGAGGTACACATTTGACATGCAAACATACTTTAAGGATGACTGACAATGATAAGCATATAATATGCATATTCATCGTGGTGGATCATGTGTGTTAAATTTAATTTTCCTTAAGATTAGTGCTCAAATATCTTAGTATTCTGAGGCTAAAGTTTGGTGTCTGCTTTAAAATAATCTACAGTGTTGTGAAAAAGTATCTCCTGATTTTTTCTGTTTTTGTCTAGATCTCATACTAAATAGTTTTAGATCTTCAAATGAAATACAACTGAAAACAAAGGCAACCTGAGTTGCCTTTATACAATATAGTTTTTATTGGTTTCTTTTTTTTTATTGAAGCAAAAATTTTAAACCTGGTTGTAGGTGTACCACCTTTAGCAGTAATAACTAAATGCTTCGGATAACTGGAGATCAGTATTTCACTTACTTCTAGGACTAGGATTTACTCCTATGCTTTGGATCATCAACTTGCTGCATAATCCAGTTGCACTTGAGTTTCAATTTGCAGATTAAAGACCCAACATTCTCCAATAGGATTTTCTGATAGAGAGCAGAATTCATGTTTCCCTTAATAGTTGCCCAGGCCTTGAAGCAGCAAAGCATCCCCACACCATCATGCTTGACTGTCGGTATGATGTTCTTTTTGTGGAATTCTGTGTTTAGTTTATGCCAGATGTAAAGGGACCCCTGCCTTCCAAACAGTTCCACTTTCACCATTTTTCAAAAGGTTTGAGGATCATGAAGGTATGTTTTGGCAAAATTCAGACAAGCCTTAATATTCTTCTGGGTTAGCAGTGGTTTTCACCTCGCCAAACTTCCATGGATGCCACTTTTTCCCAATGTCTTTCTGAGTCATGAACAGTGACCATTATTGATGCAGGTTAGGCTTGTAGGTCATTTGATGTTGTCCTTGACTCTTTTGTGACTTGTTAGATAAAAAAAAAAAAGATGTTAGATGAGTAGTTTCTGTGATCTTGAAGGAATTTTGGATGGTCAGCCACTTCTGGGAAGGTTCACTACTGTGCTGAGTTTTTCCATTTGGAGATAATGGAAAGTAGTCCCAGTAGTCTTTGTAGTCCCAGTACCTTTGAAATAGTTTTGTAACCCTTCCCAGACTGCTGTATTTCAATCACCTTCTTCCTAATCCTTTATGAAATTTCTTTTAATTTTGGCATAGTGTGTTATTGGGTTAGACCTTTTAATAAACGCCATGCTGTTGTAAAAGTTCTATTTAAGTGTTAATTTGATTGAACAGGGTTTGCAGTAATCAGGTCTGGTTGTGGCTAGGCCAGCTGAACCCCACTGTGAATGCAGTTTCATAGATTTTTGGAATTAGCAAATACGGGGGAAATACATTTTCACACAGGCCTCATTGGTATTAGATTACTTTTTTGCTTCAATAAACATAATTTAAAAACTGTATTTTGTGTCCACTCAGGTTGCCTTTGTTTTATCTTAGATTTTGTTTTAATTTTTGAAACAATTAGTATGAGACAAAAACAGAAGAAATCAGGATGGAGCCAAATTATTTTTTTTACAGCACTGTAAGATATTAAGCAAAATGTCATTTTGCACATCTGTCTTTAAAAAACAGCTGTTCTTTTTTTTATAATGCTAAATTAGATATATAAATAATAGTCACACTATTGGATGCTCCGAGGCCACCTCTGATTAAAATGGGAGGTGCTTGATAATGTAGGTAGAATCTTTGTATGATGTTTGATAGGTAAGTTTGTTCAGTCATCCAATTCCAATATTCAAATAAACTGCAGAGGGGTTATGTGGTAATGAGAGATTGAACATGAGACATGATATAAAAACAGATGGAGACACAAGGAGTTCACAACACTCAAATTTGTTCATGGCAATATAAGGTCAGTACGGATTACTTAACACTTATTATTATTGTTTTCAGTTTTCATTTGGGTATAATTGTTTCAAATGTCTAAATAGAAAAAACTTTGAAAAGACACAATTGACATTTTTTATTTAATTTACTTATTTAACCTACTTTTTCTACATCCAGAATGCTCATCATGGAATACACCATGCCAAATGAAAACAATGGAAGAACAACAACTCTTTCCAACAATTCCTTTCAGACCAATGTTTCATCTGTCTCATGGAATTCTCTCTCTCTTGGTGAGATTATTGCTCAGTGTAACAGCAGTGGGATGGCCCCAACGCGTGCAGCCATCCAGATCTTTGTCTTCATACTTGCCCTTCCAGCAAATGCAGTCCTGCTCTGGCTGCTGGTAAAGAAAAGAAAGACTCTGTCACCCTCTGAGGTTTTAGGTCTCAATTTTGCCCTACTCACTGCACTGTTTTGCCTCGGCTTGCCACTGGATATTGGTATTTCATCCACTCAGGAACGCTCAGGACTACTCCTACGCATTACAAATGCCTTTTCTTCCCTTAGTTACTTCGGCTGCCCACTCCTGCTGACCAGTATGTGCTTGGAGCGCTATGTAGCTGTGGCACACCCTGTGTTGTTCATAAGCCTGGGGAAGTGGGAGTATCGTGCTGCATGTTCTGCCATCATCTGGTTTCTCACCTGTATCATGGCGGGAATCAACTTTATCTACACACTCTCTAAAACAGCTGTTTTCATATCCATCATTATGAATGTGCTGTTTATAGTCATGGTGGCCTGTCTGTTAGGCATTGTGTGGGTGCTGCGTAAAAAGGTCCCAGGTGAAGGGGACCAAAATAGTTCAGTTGTAAAGAAGCGAGCTCTAAAGAACATTGTAGCAGTATTGGTGCCCTCAGCTATAATTTATTTTCCACTGCTGGGTCTGGCCCCTTTTCTGCTGATAATCCAAATATCCTCACAAAGCACAAATACGATTATCTGTACTGGTCTGTTGATGTTTGGTATTATCCCAAATTTTGGAGTCTGCATTGGGCCCATGTTCTACATAGCTCGGCTAAAGCAAATGCTATGTGTCAGGAATAATGAATCAAGAGACACAAAACAGACCATTACAGACCAGAGAAACTAAACTACTGAACTCATGTATGATTTATCTGAAGACTGTGCTACATAAGCAGTTCTGTGTAATTCTTTTTTTATTATTGTTGTTGTTATAGCAGAAATAAGAGGAGGACATACAGCACTTATGGGTTCCTGAACTAAAATGACAATAAAAATAAAGCTGATATATACGACAATCATTTAACTATAGAGTAAGCAACATGTACTGAATAAACTATAGCATCAGTAAAGCTATGAGAGAGTGAATAAACTTGTTCTACAATGAGTGAGAATAAATTTCCAGCATCACTGTGAAGCTTAACACTGTCTGTCAACTTTCTTCTGGATGTATTATGTCAATTAAGAACTATGCTTTAGTGAAAGCTGTTTAAAAAAAACCAAACAAACAGATTTCAGGTACAGAAAATAACCTATTATATTACAGATAGCTCTGTTCCACTGATTTGACTGGACAAGTGGGGTTCCAAACATGTCCATATTTGGTCAAACCAATGAATGAATAAAACACAATCTGCAGTTTCCAAAATGCCAAGAGCCATATAAGAGGATATACAGTCATGTGAAAAATAAGTACACCCCATGGAAAGTGCTGTTTTCTGACATATTTGGACAAGCAAATATAATTATTATTATTTTTTAGTTTCATTTTTATTTTACATTTCTGCTGAACACTTCTGATGAACATTTCTACAAAGCATTTCTACTGACCATTTCTAATAACCATTTCTGCTGAACAATTTCTGCTGAACATTTCTGCTAAACATTTCTACTGCACATTTCTGCTAAACATTTCTGTTGAACATTTCTGCTAAGCCTTTCTAAATCACCTTTTCTAGTTATACACTCCATAAAGTATGCAATAAAGGGATGCCATTTATGAAAAAACTTGTCTGTGCAACCATTTATTGTATATATTGTTTCAGAAAAAACATCACGTCCTTTATCCACTGGGAGATAGATGAGTATTTAGCAGACTTCCAATGCAACAGTAGGGAATGTCTTGCTGTAAGGGATGTTAAAGCAATAACATCCTTTTGTATCGAGCTCAAAGGAATTGAAGCTTCAGGAATCCCAAATACAGCAATAAATGGACAAGGCTTTAAATCTACATTGAGAATAGTGGATATGATGGTAAAAAAGTCAGACCAGAAACCATGGAGATCAGGGCAGAAGAAAAACATATGGCCAAGATGACAGGGAGAGCCATGGAATTTATCACACTTGTCCTCTACATTCGGATACATCACAGACAATCTCGACAGGACAAATGGACTCTATTTAAAACTTTGAACTACTTGCTGCAGTCTTCTGCTGTTGTAGTTTACTTTCGACAAGTAAGATACCATGCATGCTTTGTGGTTCTTCCGCAAATTGATGCCAGAAATTTGGAAGCACACAATTGTATAGAATGTCTTTATAAGCTGCCTGCAGTATTACAGTTTCCCTTCACTGAAATTAAAGGCCCAAATCATGATCCAGCATAGAAATGCCCCTGTGCACAAAGCCCCTACATCAACCCCGCTGAACAAACTTTAGAATTAACTGGAACACTGACTGCATCCCAGGCCTCCTCACCTGACATCAGGGCCCAACCTCACTAATGCACTTGTGGCGAATCCCTGTAGCAATGCTCTAAAATCTAGGGGAAGGAAGAGTGGAGGTTACAACAAAGGGGGACTGAGTCTGAAAAAGCACATATGGGTGTGATGGTCAAATGTCCACAAACTTTTGGCTGTATAGTGTAGATGACCACATTTTTTTTATTATCAATGCATATGATTTACATTCATCTCTTGTGCTTTGTAATATTTGTTAATCTGCTGATCAAAACATTTTACTATGACTCTTAATGTCTGAGGTTAAGATTTGACATGCAAACATACTTTAAGGATGACTGAAAATGATAAGCATATAATATGCAGATTCATTATGGTGGATAATGTGTGATAAATTTGCTTGTTATTAGTGCTTAAATATCTTAGAATTCTGAGGCTAAATCTTGGTGTGAGATTTAAAATAATCTACAGTGTTGTGAAAAAGAATTATATCCTGAATTCTTCTGTTTTTGTGGAGATCTCATACTAATGAAATACAGATCTTCAAATGAAATACAGTAAACAAAGGCAACCTGAGTAAACATACAATATAGTTTTAATTTTTTTTATTGAAGCTAAAATTTAAAATCTGGTTGTACCACTTTTAGCAGTAATAACTGCAACCAAATGCTTCCGATAACTGAAGATCAGCATTTCATTTACTTCTAGGACTAGGACTTACTCCTGTGCTATGGATCATCAACTTGCTGCATAATCCAGTTGCACTTGAAGCAGCTAATCATCCCCACACTATCACACTTCCACCATCATGCTTGACTGTCGGTATGATGTTCTTTTTGTGGAATTCTGTGTTTAGTTTATGCCAGATGTAAAGGGACCCCTGCCTTACAAACAGTTCCACTTTCGCCATTTTTCAAAAGGTTTGAGGATCATCATGGTGTGCTTTGGCAAAATTCAGATGAGCCTTAAACTTAAACTTCCATGGATGCCACTTTTGTCAGGTGTCTGATAGTGGAGTCATGAACAGTGACCTTTATTGGTGCAAGAGAGGCCTGTAGGTCATTTGATGTTGTCTTTGACTCTTTTGTGACTTGCTAGATGAGTACTTTCTGTGGTCTTGAAGGACTTTTGGAAGGTTGGCCACTTTTGAGAAGTTTCACCGCTATGCTGTTTTTCTATTTGGAGATAATGCCTCTGACTTTGTTTCTTTGGGGTCCCAGCACCTTTGAAATAGCTTTGTAACCCTTCTTCCATCACCTTCTTCCTCATCATTTGTGGAATTTCTTTTAATTTTGGCATAGTGTGTTAATGGGTTAGACTTTTTAACCAATGTCATACTGTTGTAAAAGTTCTATTTAAGTGTTGATTTGATTGAACAGGGTTTGCAGTAAACATGCCTGGTTGTGTCAAGTCCAACTTAACAGCATTATAAATGAAGTTTCATAGATTTTTGGAATTAGTAAATAAGGGGGAAATACATTTTCACACTGGTCCAGTTGGTATTGGATAACTTCTTTGCTTCAATAAATAACATCATTTAAAAACAGTATTTTGTGTTTACTCAGGTTGCCTTTGTTTTATCTTAGATTTTTTTTCATTTCTGAAACAATTTAGTATGAGACAAAAACAGAAGAAATCAAGATGGATTCCATTTATTTTTTAAAGCATTGTAAGATATTAAGCAAATAGTCATTTTTGCATATCTGTCCATCTGTTTTTTGGTTTTTTTTATATATATATATATAATGCTCAATTAGAGATATAAATAATAGTCACACTATTGGATGCTCCGGAGCCCATCTCTGTTTAAAATTCAAGGTGCTTGGTAAAGTACGTAGAATATTTGTATGGTATTTGATAGGTAAGTTTGTTCAATCATCCACTGCCAATATTCAAATACACTGCAGAGAGTTTTATGTGGTAATGAGACATTGAACATGAGACATGATATAAAAACAGATGGAGACACAAGGATTTCACAACAGTCATATTTGATCATGGCAATATAAGGTCAGTACGGATTACTTAACACTTATCATTATTGTTTGCAGTTTTCTTTTGCCTATAATTGCTTCAAATGTCTAAATAGAAAAAACTTTTAAAAGACACAAATGACTTTTTTTTTTTTTATTTAACTTATACTAGTGGCTGTTAACATGCTCTACATGTTAACTGAAACCTACTTTCTACAGCCAGAACGCTCATCATGGAATACACCATGCCAAATGAAAACAATGGAACAACATCCTTTCAAACCAATGCATCATCTGTCTCATGGAATTCTCTCTCTCTTAGTGAGATTATTGCTCAGTGTAATAGCACTAGGATTATCCCAACGCGTGCAATCATCCAGATCTTTGTCTTCATACTTGCCCTTCCAGCAAATGCAGTCCTGCTCTGGCTGCTGGTAAAGAAAAGAAAGACTCTGTCACCCTCTGAGGTTTTAGGTCTCAATTTTGCCCTACTTGGTGTATTGTTTTGCTTCAACCTGGCACTGGATATCGGTCTTTCACTCACAAAGCAACGTTCAGGACTATTTCTATGCATTACAAATGCCTTTTCTTCGCTTAGTTACTTCGGCTGCCCACTCCTGCTAACCAGTATGTGCTTGGAGCGCTATGTCGCTGTGGCACACCCTGTGTTGTTCATAAGCCTGGGGAAGTGGGAGTATCGTGCTGCATGTTCTGCCATCATCTGGTTTCTCACCTGTATCATGGCAGGAATCAACTTTGTCTACACCATGTCTAACACAGCTGTTATCTTATCCATCATTATTAATGTGCTGTTTATAGTCATGGTGGCCTGTCTGTTAGGCATTGTGTGGGTGCTGCGTAAAAAGGTCCCAGGTGAAGGAGACCAAAATAGTTCAGTTGTAAAGAAGCGAGCTCTAAAGAACATTGTAGCAGTATTGGTGCCATCAACTATAATCTATTTTCCACTGCTGGGTCTGGCCCCTTTTCTGCTGATAATCCAAACATGCACACAAAGCATAAATACGATTATCTGTACTGGTCTGACGATGTTCAGTACTATCCCAAATTTTGGAGTCTGCATTGGGCCCATGTTCTACATAGCTCGGCTAAGGCAAATGCTATGTGTCAGGAAGAATGAATCAAGAGAAACAAAACAGACCATTACAGACCAGAGAAACTAAACTACTGAAGTCGTGTATCATTTATCTGAAGACTGTGCTACATAAGCAGTTCTGTGTAATTCTTGTTTTTATTATTCTTGTTGTTGTTACAGCAGAAATGAAAGGAGGACATGAACTTAGGAGGTTCTTGAACTAAAATGACAATAAAAATAAAGCTGATATATACAACAAACATTTTACTATAGAATTAGCAACATGTACTGAATAAACTATAGTCAGTAAAGCTAAAGTGGAAAATCCTGTTCTACTATGAGTGAGAATAAATTTTCCAGCATCACTATAAAGCTTAACAGTGTCTGTCAACTTTCTTCTGGATGTATTATCTCAATTAAAGAACTATGCCTTAGTGAAAGCAGAATATGTAGATTAAGCTGTGTTAAAAATCAGTGTTTAAAAAAAACAGATTTCAGGTACAGAAAATAACCTATTATATTACAGATAGCTCTGTTCCACTGATTTGACTGGACAAGTGGGGCTCCAAACATGTCCATATTTGGTCAAACCAATGAATGAATAAAACACAATCTGCAGTTTCCAAAATGCCAAGAGCCATATAAGAGGATATACAGTCATGTGAAAAGTAAGTACACCCCATGGAAATTGTTGGCTTTTCTGACATATTTGGACAAGCAAACAGCAAACATCCTCTTTGAAACACTGCCTATTAATGAAGTTGATACAGTCTATCAAATTCTCACAATTTATATTAACTAAAAAAACAGATCAGCCTCTCATATCTAGTGTCTGCTGTTCCCTTTGTTATTGAGTTGTGTGGTGTCATCATGCCAAGATCTAAAAGAGTTCTTTAAGGCCTTCAGAAAAAAAGGTTGCCGATGCCTACGAGTCTGGCAAGGGATTTAAATAGATTTAAAAATTATTTGAATTCATCATTCCACTGTAAGGAAAATCATCTACAAATGGTGCAGGTTTCAAATGACTGCCAATTTGTCCAGGACTGACTCTTCCAGCAAGTTCAGCCCAAAAGCAGAACATCTGATGCAAAAGGAAGAACACCAAAATTTAATCACAGGGTCTGCTTGTAAGTCTTGAAACTGTTGGGATTAAAGTGCATGCTTCTACAATCAGTAAGAGATTGCACAAATTTGGCCTGCAGGGCAGACATGCCAGGAAAAAAACCTTTGCAAGACTTCAGTTGGCCAATCAGCATGTATGCAAAGACACGGGACAGTTAGCGGAAAGTCAGCGCAGGAGCGTCGTCTTTATTGATAAACAAACAAATAAACACATGAAGCGCGGTATATACTGACTATACTTACAATACTGGATACCTAGCTAGCTACGACCGCTAGCATGCTACACATACATACAACATCGTTCAAACGGAAACTCAGGAGACCTTAGATTAATACTACGCGAAGTGCGCAGCCACACGAGGGGTTTAAATACCCAACATAATTAAACTAAAGCATAGTCACCTGGCTCAAATCAAACTACACACTCGCATATCAGCCAATGTCCAAACTGTAAGAGAACGAAACCAAAACAAGAGTCACGTGTCCACGTCGAAGCCGCTCCGCAGTGCTATCTGCCGGCGAGGCGTAACAGTCGGTAACCTTCATTCACCCTAGATAGATTTTTAAATTTTTGGGTTAATTCATTTATTCCCCTGTTAGAGCCATTGCAAAAAGTTATATTTTACTATGATAAAACTCAAATTTTTTCAGTAACATTTCAATAACAGTAGCTTTATTTAGGTCCATAGACAACTCAAAAAGTAAGAAATATGCAACAAACAATTACATGTTGCAATATGAAATTAATTGTACAGGGCTTTCACTTTGAGGTTGAGTTTCCAGCAGCATACCCCCCCTCTCTCTTTCTCTCTCTCTCTCTCTCTCTCTCTCTCTCTCATTGTTTGTGTGTGTGTGTGTGTGTGTGTGTGTGTGTATGGGACATGTCTCCTGCACTTTTAATAAAACTTAAATTCCTAAATTTTTCACTAGCCATGGCCAATTTCTGTATCTTTGATTTCTATATGTGTACGTGTCATGACAATTGGTCACTCACCTTACGTGTCACGCCCATGCTCACACCCGTGTGCGAGTGAGTGTGTGACTCATCCAGCTCAAGAGAAAATAAACTGTGCTGAAGTTATATCCATGCCTTTTTCCCTTCTCTATCTCTGACAGGGGCACATATTTTATTTTCTTAATGATTTTCTCCTTCTTCTGGAAATCCACAAACAGTCCAGTTGCCATACTCAAGATCTTTACATATCCTCCATCAGCATCCAGGCTTCCAATTGCCCCTGTCCCCACTTGCAGCTTCTGTTGTCCAGAGCCAGAGCTTTCAATAAAAGCGAGTAACTGCTTGAATCTGAGCGTGAGAGGTTACCATAGAAACATAAGCGGTTTGCCGTTGACTGGTGTCCTGATACGTGCGCTCATCACTGCATACGTGTACTGGCTGGAACAACTTGAAATATATTACTGTAAACTGACTGTTCATTAACTTCAGTAGGCTGTACAACAAAAGTAGTTGTAACTGACTTCGCATTTTCTGCAGGAAACTAACCTCTAGTGAAGTTTTTAACGATGATATGTTGGTGAAAGGTGAGACACCTGGCAAGCCACATGATTTTTCTCAAAGATCCACGTGTGATTCACGAGCCATAGGTTCCCGACCACTAGGACAGACGAGTAAAAGATAAAGTTGCTTGGCCACAGTAACAACAAATATGTTTGGCACAGACCAAAGACAGCTTTTCAGAAGAAGCATCTCAAACCATCTGTGAAGCATGGTGGTGGAAATGGTTTGGGGTTGCTTTGCTGCCTCCGGTACTGGACAGCATGTATTCATTGATTCAATTATCAATTATGTCAAAGATTGCATGAAGATAATGTAAGGCCATCGGTTTGAAAGTTGAAGCTGAATCGAAAGTGGACCTATCAACAGGATAATTATCCAAAGCCCACTAGCAAATCTTCAAAAAGAAGAAATGGAGGGTTATGGAATGTCCTAGTCAAAGTCTGGATTTGAAGCACATTGAAATGGTATGGCGAGATTTGAAATGGGCAGTGCATACATGAAAACCCTCAAACATCTTGCAACTGAAAGAATATTGTGAGAGTGGTCAAAAATTCTAGCAAGCCTGGTGGACAATTATGCAAATGCCTACAATAAGATATTTCTGTTAAAGGGGGCAATTCTAGCTTCTGGGGCCAAGGGTGCACTTACTTTTTCCACAGAAGAATATCACATCTATTGATATTTCTGTGGAATAAATAATTGAAAAATCTAATTGTCCTTGTGGTGTTGTTCAAGAATATAAACTTTATTTATATGCACTGTTTCATAGATACTGTTTCAACAATTTCCATGTGAAATCACTTTTTTCATATGACTCTATTATCTGGCCATCTCTTGCTGCATTATATACTACAGGGAGTGTAGGCTGGTTGTCAGTTTACAGTTGCATTGATCACCTCAGTGACCAGAAGAAACTTACAGGGTACCACAGTCACCATGAAGCGAAAGAGTTGGTTGTGTCTAAGTATAATGCTACATATATATGTTTTGTATCCTAATTATTAATAGAGGGAGTGAAGGTGGAGAAAAAACAATGCACATATTCTTTCAGGGACCCAGATTTCCTAGTTGTGGCCCTCTCTCCAAAATGGCAGTAAAATCTCTTATATTCATACACTTTATTATGAACACCTCTACACCTGCATATTCCTTATCCAATCAATCAACCAATCATGTTGAAGCTGTGCAATGCATAAAAATGGTCAGATACAGATCAAACATTTCAGTTGATGTTCATATCAAACATCAAAAAATGTGTTCTCAGTAACTTTGAGCATGGCATGATTCTTGTAGCCATAAACTGTTGATCTTTTCAGATTTTCACACGCAAAATTCTCTAGAGCTTACAAAAACCAGATGGCATTTTTCCAAATTTTCTCAGATTTCTGTTACTGGCTCATATGAGCGGAACTTGCTGCAGTCTTCTGCTGTTGTAGTCCAACTACACATTGTTTTTAAGCACACTGTTTGGCTTTTAGCTGATTAATTTAGAGCTTTATAGTAGAGTTAAACAGTAGCATCTGGATCTTGAATATAGCCTAGCTAGTCAGCTAGCTGACCACTTGTATTATCAAGGTATATCAATTGAAATTTATCTCTTGTGCTTTGTAAATGTCATTAATCAGATGGTCTATCTTTTTACTATGAGGTTGAGGTGGCCTGAGGTTAACATTTGACATGTAAAAATACTTTAAGGACGATTAACAATGATTAGCATATAATATGCATATTCATCCTGGTGGGCCATGTGTTTTAACATCCACAAAGGAGCATAAACAAAATAAATAAATATGTATTGTAAAAAATAAATATATATATATAAAAAATATATATATATATATATATATATATATATATATATATATATATATATATATATAATATATAATATATATATATATATTTATGTGTGTGTGTGTGTGTGTGTGTGTGTGTGTGTGTGTGTGTGTGTGTGTGTGTAGTGCCACCAAGTTCGTTTTTGTTTAGTTGTTTAAAGACATCTAAATGGAAATTTATCGACCCATATTCGTCTTTTGATTTAAAAACCCAAATGATGTCTTTAATGCATTGCAAAAACAATAGAATTGGCCTTGCTGCTCAAATAATTTTGGACAGGACTGTATCTGTAATTGCACTGCTTTTTCTTGTTTGCAACTAGTTTTCACATTTAAACAAAACCTTTAAAAATGTCCGCATGTTCATATTCAACTTTAACTATTTTATCCTATTGATTTATGGAGACTCTAGATCAGGGGTCTGGAACCTTTTTTTTTTTAAGCCATTTTATAAATTTTTGATTAATGCATTTTGTTAAGAGTCATTGCAAAAACTAATATTTTACTATGATATAAAACATGTTTTTCAATAACATTTCAATAATAATAACTTTATTTAGGTCCACATACAACTCGTTCATCCATCCGTCCATCTTCAACACCGCTTATCCTTTGAAGGTCGTGAGGAACTTGGAGCCTATCTCAGGGAGCATCGGGCACATTCACACACACATTCACACACCCACTCATACACTACGGACACTTTGGACATGCCAATCAGCCTACCATGCATGTCTTTGGACTAGGGGAGGAAACTGGAATGCCTGGAGGAAACCTCTGCAGCACAGAAAGAACATGCAAACGCCACATATACAGCAGAGGCAGGAACTCAGTCCCCAACCCTGGCGGTATGAAGTCCCCAATCCTGGCGATGTGAATGTGCTAACCACTAAGCCACCGTTACTTTAACCATTTTTATACCTCAACCAAGCATTTCAAGCAAGCAAAATCAATCAGTGAAACCCGGCCAAAATTTTGGCCTTTGTTGGATATTTCTGCTATAGATTTCTTGTAAAAACTTGAACCATACAATGAATATCTTTGCATTTCTGTCATGGAAACATGTTAATTCAAAGTAGAAGCAAAAGATTTATTAAGACTGCTTGAACAAGGGTGAAATGCACATTAATACGGCCCATCATCCAAAATATACACTGGACATGTAAAGTTAATCATTCTCTAAAAATTTTTAGCACTGGCCATCATCTGTTGAGGTGCCGCTCGATGTGTACTCGCTTGATAGGACTGTGTAATGAATGTTTTATTTGATCGAACATATATTTACTTGATTACTTATAAATCAAACATTAGAGAATATACTATCATTCACAAATAAATGAATCAAAGTACAGACCTCTGGGGCTAAGAGGTAAACAGGTTCACCAAGTTTTGTCCCGGCTGACTTTTAATTAAATAGATTATCAAAAATTAAATAGATTGTAGCTACTCTATATTGAGTACTAGTGATCCAGTGTGATTGTAGCCTAAAGTGTATAGCTGTAAACATACTTTAATTGTTTAACTTACACATTATCTAACTTACATTTGTTTTAATTTTAAATATATGCCAAAACTGTTAAAAATTACAATATAAACTGAACTACTGTAAATAATTTCACTGTACAGCAGGTATACTGTAGTTTAATGTGTAGCATACTACTGTAAATAAAATTACTGCAAAGAACATTTTACTGTGTTCCAATATACGGTATGCATATACGATATGCATAAAGGTATTTAACTATTGTAAATATTTTTACAAAAACAATATACTGTAAATATAGATGGAATAGTATACTGTAAATAAATACAGTATATTAATAAACTAAACCTGCTAATAGACAACACATGAAAAATAGCAAAGTATGCTACTAAGCTAAACGTGCAGGTATGCAAAACTACTTATAAGCAAAGTATGCTGCTAAACCAAATATGCAAGCAAGCAAAACAGAAGTGGTTGTCGTGAAAGGGTTTTGTGTGTTTGCATTGACTGATACGTCACCTTATAGCTCAGTGACGACATTCCATACCGAAACCACCCAATGTCAAACCTCAATGCAAAACACTTGTGGCAGAAGCACATCAGCATGAAAAGTTTTCCGAAAATGCAACATAGAGCAAGAAAGACGGTGTAAGCAGAAAACTAAACCCCACATCCTGTCTTATTGTCTTACTGTACCACTTTGTTTAATTTTTAAACACTTGTTTAATTTACTATTTTACATTTACTTGTCTATGTTTTATCTTGGTGCATTATATTGGTGTCTGAAGAACTCAGGTAATACCATTACAATGACAATTTCGTTGTTCTTTTTCTAACATTTCTTCAGCATCTCACTATGGGAATGTCTCAGGCATGTCCAACTGCAGAAGATCAAATGACATCACGTCTACCGATATGGCAGACCAATCGATATGGCAGACCACATTCTCTTACCCATGGAAGATTTCTGAAGCTGTCCTCAGCAGTCTCATTGGGAATTATTGCGTAAGAGCTTGCAGACGGAGCCTCATGGTAACATTCGAATGCAATTTATTCCTTCGGAGGGGACACACACAAAAGTTCACAAACACTCCAATAAAAATAAAGTGTTCTCTGATGCATCCAGGCTGAGGGTTGCGGGTACAGAGCATTTTGAAGAGAGAAAATATACACAGAAAAATAAAGCAAACTTCATTGGAGATTAATGTGACTCCTTGGCAGGAGCTGCAGTCTCCCCCTTTGCCACTATAGGGGGTGGCAGCACCACTAGTGAGCGAAGATGGGATGGGCCCGATCGCAGTTCAAATGTAGAATTGCCGTGCACGTACAGTCCATCCCTGGGATGAATCACAATACACAGGGGATACAGGCTTCAGTTCGCTGTAAAGCCCCCCTGTTTTAAATGGAGTGCTAATGTCAGCAGCCCAAGGGGTATCAGCTCGGGTTTTGGAGGAAGAAATATCCTCCTTGCTCATGAAAAGAGTGATTAAAGTAATCCTGATAGAAGAAAACTGTCAGGGCTTTTATTCCCTGTATGTTGTGATTCTCAAAAGAGGAGGGTCTCTGGCTCATTCTGGATTTATGGGTCCTCAACAAACACCTCAGGATACACATGTTCAGAATGCTCACATTCAGAAAACGTCAGTAGATCCAGGATGCATATTTTCACATAGATATATTTGATGTTCACAGATTTGCATATCAGGGCCTGCGAGTATTTGAAAATTCCTTTTGGCCTTTTGCTAGCTCTGAGGGTATTCAGCAAATGTGTGGAGGGAGCTCCATCCCCATTAACAAATGAGGGGATCAGAGTCTAATCCTATCTGAACGACCTATTGGTATGCGTGCCTTGTCAGTGGCAAGCGTATAGAGATTTGAACATGCTGGTAACAGATTTGGTGAAACTGGTTTTCAACATAAAACAAATGAAGAGCTGTCTGATTCCTTCACAGGAAAGAGTTTACCTAGGTCTCAGGTTAAACTCAGTAGTTTTATGTGAATTTCATATCGAAAGCTTTTGCAGATGCATCTCCTACTATCAACAAGTGAAATCAGTCTCAGTCCAGATGGGTCTTCTGCTACTAGGCTTAATAGCCTCAACAGTGGCAGTAGTTCCCCTAGGATGATTGAGAATGAGGGAATTTCAGCAGTGGGCTGCATCACAGGGCATTCACCCCAATAGCCGTCTCAGCTGCAGAGTGCTAGTCTTGCTTGAAAGCACGAGTGCTCTCCATCATATTTTCTCATAACAGGATGCCCACTGGCTTCTAGTTTAGTGAGGAAAGTGTTGACGACAGGTGCATCTCTCACAGACTGTGGAGCAGGATTTGAGGGCAGAACAGTATTAGGAGTTTGGACTCCTACACTGAGGAAGAAGCACATTAATTGGCTGGAGTTACTAACGGTGTTTTAAGTGCTAAAACATTTGGTGCACTTTCTCAAAAATCATCATGTATTGGTCCAGACGGTGATCCATTTGGAGCAGCACAAACCTCCAGTCATTGCGTGAGATATATGTCCCAGGAATACTGAGAGGTTGCCTTGATGCACTCTATATATAATCACAAATGGGAAGTGTTCGAAAGATGGTATGCAGATAGGAATGTCGTCCCATACTTATGTTCAGTTGGATTGGCAACCCTGTCCAGGGTGTACCCGCCTTGTGCCCGATGCTATCTGGGATTGGCTCCAGGTTCCTCGTGACCCTGAAGAAGGAGTAAGCTGTAAAAGATGTTATGTTTTCTGCAAGACCGCCTAGGTAAAAGCACACCTTTTCTACAGTTAAGGTTTTTGACAGGTGGTCAAAAGGTAACACTCAGAACTAACCCGGCATTTGTGCCTAAAGTGAGTGATCCACATGGCTTGAGTCGAGTAGTGGATCTGTGAGCTTTTCATCCGCTGTCTTTTTTATCCACGGAGGATGAGTGGCTACACTGTAATTGCCCACTTCAGGCTCTGTATATGCATGTACAGAGAACCAGAGCACTTCGGGTGAGTGATCAGCTTTTTATCTCTTGGGCTGATTCATACAAATGGAAACTGACTCACAGCAACACCTTTCCCAGTGGTTGGTGGAGGCGATCATGTCATGTTACAATAGCTCAAATCTGCAGTCCCTAACAGGCCTATGAACTCGCTCACTCCACCAGGGGTCTTAGGCACTATTTAAAAATATTGTAAATATATAAAAAATATGTGCTGTGGCTAGCTGGTGATCCCCACACACATTTTTGAGATTTTATAGACTGAACGTGACTGATTGAACCCTCTCAAGCTCATTCGGTCCTGTGAGTGGGTACAGATGTTGCACTAGCACTCATGTACGAACGATGGAAAGAGAACTTTAGGTTACCATAATAACTACAGTTCTCTGATAACATGAAGTGAGGTATCTCACAACATTGCCCTCCTTGCAGTTGGCATGGAGAAGAAATTTGCGAAGAATGACGAAGTGGCAGGCAACCATGGCTTATATTCAGGGAAGCGGAACTCCCTTATCACTGCAACAATTGGTCTGCCAAATCGGCAGATGTGGTGTCTTTGGTGCTTCCTCAACCGCACATGCCTGAGGCAATCCCATAGTGAAATACTTCCCTTCATGTTATCAGAGTTAACCAGGGTAACGATCGTAACCTAAAGTTTTGCACAGCAGTACAATTACAACAAAGTCTTCTTATCTTATCAGAGTATGCTGCTAACGTTATATATCCTCGCCATCCAGTTTATTAAGAACACGTGTACACCTACTCATTCGTGCAATTATCTAATCAGCCAATCATGTGGTAGCAGTGCAATGTATAAAATCATGCAGATATAGGCCAGCAGCTTCAGGTTATTTTCACATCAGTCGTCAGAATGGAGACGGGGTGGGGGGTGATCTCTGTGAATTTGATCTCGTCTATATGATCTCTGCAATTGTGGTGAGCAGAAAAGCATTTTAAAATGCACAACATATGAAACCTTGAGATGGATGGGCTGCAAGAGCAGAAGACCATGTTGGGTTCTGTTTGTGTTAGCCAAGAACAGAAAGCTGAGGCTAAAGTGGGCACAAGCTCACCAAAACTAGACAATATGAATCTCAATTTCTGCTCAGGGTCAGAATTTGGCACCAACAGCATGAATCCATGGACAATGGATGTAATGGTGTGGGGAATGATTTCTTGGCAAACCTTGGGCCTGTTAATACCATGAATCATCATTTGAATGCCACAGCCTATTTGAGTATTATTGCTGACCATAAGCATCCCTTCACTGCCTCAATTTACCATCTTCTAATGGTTACTTCCAGCATGATAATGCACCATGTCACAAAGCAAAAGTTGTCTCAAACTGGTTTCATGAACATGACAATGGGTTCAGTGTTCTTCAGTGGTCTACCAAGTGGAGATTCACAGAATGAAAGTACACCCAAAAATCTGCAGGGATCGCATAATGCAGACACGTCAACATGGACCAGAATCTCAAAGAACTGTTACCAAAGAACTGAGGGTGTTTTGAGAGGAAGGGATGCGCTATATACCCAGTATATACTTGTGCATTGAATATAGGCCTGAGTGATTACCAAAAACCTACAATACTGTAGAACTACATCAGTTCAAATTGAGCAGGAAAGTGGTGTGTGTGTGTGTGGTTTTTCCATCCATCCATCCATCCATCTTCTACTGCTTACTCCTTTCTCAGGGTCGCAGGGATTCTGGAGCCAATCCCATGGAGCATCGGGCACAAGTTGGGGTACACCCTGGACAAGGTGCCAGTCCATCGCAGGGCACAATCACATACACACTCACACACCCATTCATACACTATGGACACTTTAGACACGCCAATCAGCCTACCATGCATGTCTTTGGACTGGGGAGGAAACCGGAGTACCCAGAGGAAACCCCCACAGCACGGGGAGAACATGCAAACTCTGCACACACATGGCCCTGGCAGGAATCCTGGAGGTCTGAGGCGAACGTGCTAACCACTAAGCCATCATGTGCCCTATTCATAATAGATGTCTAGATTTATTATACAATAGGCCTACTTTAATACTTTATGTGTGTGTATGTATCTATGTGTCTATTTTCATTGCTTTTAACTGTACATAACATATTCACTACTTCTAACCAGCCATCAACCCAAAGCACTGATCAATTAAAATATAGCCAAAGATTACAATATCACACCATAATTCTTCCTACAGTGAATTTAAAATATATGTGAACTGTGTGTAAAAAGTATTAGAAAAGTAATCTGAATAAGTTGCCCTTTTTAAGTAGTTTAACTCAACACATTACTGATTACATTTAATGAAATAGTATTGAATATTCAGCCATGGACACTTTATTATAAGCTGTGTATAATTTCACTTACGTAGCTATAATTTTTCAGTACTTTGTCTACCCCTGGCTGTGAATCATATATTTATTTTGCTGTAGCCATGTTATACGACCTATGCGGAAACAAGGAGCCCACACATCACATAGGATAACGCCCACAGTGTTGCCAGATTTTTTAATCACACTGCTATAGAAACGTGGCTTTGTTAGTTGAAGAGTTATAGTGAGCACTTATAATGAGTTGTGGGCGTTTTGACCCGTTATTCGGTTGGAAACAGTCAGCCTGATCTGGCAAACGTGACGCCCACCAACTAAAGGAACACGGTACTGTGTGTGTGGTCGCGCGCCCGTTACATTAGAACGGGTGAGTGCTTTACCGGTTTCAGTCGTTGCGTTGTTTTGAAGTATTAAAAAAAAAAAATTAATAAATAAAAAAAGACTTCCTTTCATCAAAGCGCACTTGTTAGTCGTTGTGAAGGAGGCGATAGTATGAAATAGTAACTGACGCAAATTTTGAAAGTGAAACTAGATTAAAGTTTAATGGTAGGTGCAAAAAAAACAAACAAAAAACACCTGTTTAAACGGCAGCAGTAATACAGAAACAGGACTGTTCTCTCTCAAATGAGTCAAAAATGTTTGCCCGAATTTAAACGAATGTATTTTCAGAGTAATAAACCATTTAAACTTTGAGCTGGCTGTAAATTCACTTGTGTAAAAAAAAAAAAAAAAAAAAAACGCTGAATGATACAAGCAATCTAAGTTGTTCGACCGTGAGAATATTTTCCATGGTGTGTTTTAGAGAACTCCAGGGTTTCGAGTCGGCAAAATGGAGACCATGTCAGCTGACGGCCTGTTCAGTACCGAGTATCGGCTTCTGGAGATTTATCATAAAAAAAGAAGGTCAAGATTAAGCCCAAAACCCATACGCACACGCGGCCTAAACAAATATGTACAAGTATCAACAGGAACACGGACTGCTGCAGCTGCAAACATTGGTAAGACAGCTGGGCCACCAAATGAGCACATAAGATGATCTGAGAAGGTGAACACTGCTTAAATCCTATTTTAATGTTATGTCCTTAATCACACAGATGTATTCGGTCAAGTGGCTGATCAACTGACTCATATTGTAGACAGTATATCTCCTGCTCAGGATCAAGTAGTAACAGAGAATGGTGGGTTTGTTTAAGTGCACGTCTTCTCCTAACCTTCATATTTCTGAGAATGTAATGCTGTATGTAAATGGTCTGTTCTTTTTCTATCAGACATCATCCAGCGACTTGTAGAGTTAATGAAAGAATATGGGGACAAAGTGAATGAAAAGGTAAACAGCTGGGCAATATGCAGTCATGCAGAGTACATACAATTCGGGTAGTAGTAAAACAAAATAATAACCTCAACACATTTGCATGTACCTGCTTCTCCTGACATAGATTGAGAAGGACCAGGAACTTTTAAGATATCTTGAAGGCTTTTTCTCCTACAACCTGTTTGAGAATCTGGCCTCAGCCTTCATTAGCAGTGTGGTGCCCTCAGGCAAACACATGAAAGAGGATAATGATCAGCAAATAAAGATTGCTTGGACCTTTGAGATGACCAGCAGGCTGAGTGCCTTGGACCTGCAGCCTATGAACAGAGTAATGGGATTCGGGGCCCAATATGTGCACCAGCATTTTGCACCGTGGATTCAGCAACATGGTGGCTGGGTAAGTGCTAAATCATGCACATTAACTTATTAGGACATAGGGCACAGAATACTCTTAAATATAGCACATAATTTCAGTGTGTCATGGGAATGTTGTTATACAGTATATAATTATGAATGCCATTACAATCAGTCTCTTTCCATTCCCACTACAGGAGAATGCTTTTAAAATTGATGAAGGTGATGAGGTGCAGTGATGAGTCACTAGCTGCTTTTCCCAACAGAGACACGTCATGTCCACAACTGCCTCTTGAATAAACAACTTTGTGATGCTCAAATGAAAGATCCTTACTTTTTTCTGATAATCTTTGAATTCCACAGATGTTTAACAATGGTTTGCCTCACTGTTTATTGTTTTATATATGAAAGAATTACTCATGATATCATATCATATGTATAATATTAATCTTCAGTGAGTGCTTTATCCTGGTTGGGGCTATGGTAGCTCCCAAGAACACTGAGCATGAGGCAGGAATACACCCTGGATGGGACAATAGTCCAACACATTTATGTACTCATTTACACCTAGGGGCAATTTCAAGTAAGCAATCCACAAACCAGCATGTTTTTGCAAGGTGGGATGAAACAAACAAACAAAAAAACCTAGAGAGACCTTACACATTTATCAAAATAGCTGTCTTAAAACTTTAATGAAATAGTTTTGTATTTTCCAACATAATGACAGTAGTGAAGTGCCAAGATTGCGTGATAAGCAAAGAATAAAATACTAAGTCAGACAACTAAGAAACATAAAATATATACTTTATTAAACAAGCATCTGCTACAATTACTTTATCAGTTGCAACTATATAACCAATAGTACTAAGCACTATCCAGACATAGGGACTGTAATATTCACTCCAACACTTAGCAATTTCATCCATGAATGTTCTATGCAGATTTTATATATATATATATATATATATATATATATATATATATATATATATATATATTTATATTATAGGCACAATACTATCAACCTTCATCTTAGCCTGAGAGCTGCAACTTGAGATGCAAATAAATACACATTGATTTACAATTATTCTATCTTAACTCAACTCAAATTTCAGACTTACATGGAGGTACAGAGATGTAACACATTTAATACTAGACTCTTTATGGTAATGTATTTGATAGATTTACTTTCATTGCCCAATGATATTCTTCAGTCTAAAGCAACAAAACAGTTCCACATGATTCAATAATAATGTACCAGCATTCATTCCATATCATTCAAGATGTGACTTAAGACTGTTAGAGGGTCTGTGAAGCAGACTGTGCTGCTAATTGACTAGAACAACGTGGGGTATATTTCTGCCTTAGCATCTGGAATCATCCATCTTAAACTTCCTGTTTGCTCTCTCATATTGAAGTCGGACCTAGTCAGGAACTTGGGCAATTGGATTATAGAATACTGATTAGCAAATTACAATCAGCAACCACAAACAGATGCATCCTGCAGGCTCTGTAGTAATGACAGTCTTGAGCATATGAATAAACTGACTATGAAAGCTGGAAAATACATGAAGACACCAAACAGGAAGACCAAGTTCTGCTTGACTTTGAGTTCAGGTTATACACTAAAGAACACCATTAGCCACTAGGTAATGTAATGTAGGTAATGTAATTGCAGATTGGTTTTTAGTTCAAAGCAGAAAAGGTGTGGCTAAAACTAATTTGTGTGCTTCTAGATGCCAAGGTACTTGTTCATTTTCCCCAGTGCATCACAGACTGTGGTGAGGTCACTGCGGAGGTCCTGCACCACATTCTCAATGCTCCTAGTGTCCTTCAGCAGATCAATGCTCTGAGTGTATGGGTTATAGTAGACAGAGAAAGGCCTCTTGATCGTTTTGGCAAATTCCCTGTGGAGAGGATAAATGTCGCCTTCACATTAGTCGACAGTCGACATTTCTTGATTCATTAAATCTCCTGATAAAGGTATGAATTTATAAATTGTACACATTTCATGAATGACATTACCTCATCTTTTCTTTGGCCTCTTCGAAACTCTCTGAGACAAAGTAAACATCTTGGAAAGTTGTGATGAGGCACTCCTGGTGGCACGTGGTTTTGGGATCAAACTGCTTCACTACAGCTTTCTCTGATAATGCATGCTGTGAATTCATGCAGGGTAGTTAAGTAAATTGCTTACTGTTTCAATGTATTGTAAAAAAAAGAAAAAAAAATGTAAAGTCTGTACCCGTAGCTCTCCAATTGAAGAAAGCAGTCCTGCTCCATAGGCTCTCAATTGGCCATCTTGTTTGCACAGGCCAAACTCAATGGTGAAGAAATAGCACTGATAAAAATAAATTTAAAAATGTTTTAAAACATTATTTTAAAACTAATATGTAAGATAAGTACATATACAAACACAATAAATAATACATGAGATTAATGCTAATATGATATTACATCTAATATGATCACCATAACAACATAATGTTGAGAAAGAAAGTTTCTTACTAGTTGTACTTTAAATATTCCAAACTAAACTTCCCACACTCTAAAGCAAGCACTGACAATTCAATTCAATTCAATGCAAATGTGGCACCATAGGTCAGATATGAAAGTGAAATGATGGTTAAATGCCACCATCAGCCCTTGTGACCTTCTTACGCTGGTACAATAGCTGTATTATACAGAGAGCCTATAAATCAATTAGGCAGTGTGACATTTAAGACACACCTATGCTGTGAAATCAAAGTCTGTTTCAGTCTCACTTACTGTAGCCAACTTCTGCACATCTTCGTCCGAAGCGCCAAGAGAGGCTAGGCCAATTTCCTGTGAGAACTGAGCAAACTTAGGATCTGCTAAGAGCGGGACATGACCCAGGAGTTCATGGCAAGTATCCCTGAGAATTAGTGTTAATAACATTATTAGGAATTAAAAATTATACTAAGATAAAAAAAAATGTTGATGCAGTTAGATGTACAAAGTAATGTATGACATGGGAGACAACCAATTGACAAGACAGTACTCACGGCTCTGGTGTGTAGAGTGGGTCAGTGCTGTGGCGTACATACTGAGTACAGTTAAACACTCTATATGCCAGACCAGCCAGGAAGTCTCTTGGTGACAGGTAACCTGCCACAGGTCGCACTGTAAACCCTGACCTGTCTACAAATATCAAGACCAAATATCTGTAATCAATCAGCCTACCATCCATCACTTCCATCACAAGAAGAAGATTGCATGAAGATTTACTTATAAAATCCACACTAGCAGGGTTAAAAATAACCCAATCTGTCTCAATTTGGAAACCAAGCACTCTGTCCAGTATGGACTATCCCAGGACACTGGGTGTGTTGCATGAGCAGCTTTGTTTTTCATATTAGCACAAAATAAGCTTTTTGGTAGCATTTTTGCTCACAAAATGCCTAATGTGAAAGCAGCCATTCTCAATTAAAACATGAAAATGTTGTATATTTTATAATGTGTACAGTATGTGTATAATTTGCGAAAATGAGAGACAAATATCAAATGCAGGATTTAGAATTAAATTGACTCCAATGTTAGCTGATAATCCAAGATAACCTTACAGAAAAAAGTATTTTTTTTACTAGGGGTAGAAGTAATATTAATATGCAAGTTGCATTGCAGCCCAAAACATAATGTTAATTTATTACATGCCAATTTTTCATCTTAAATAATGTTAGCTAGCAGTTTTTGTCAAACTATATGTTAAAAAGTTATAACATAGATAATGTCTACACAAGTCTAATTCTGAAAGGTTCAGCTAAATTAATAAATTAAAAAATGATGGCTTTTTCTTGCTGCTGCTGTGGAAACGCAGTGGAAAATTCCCCCAAAAAATCTTCTTTTAATCTTCTTGTAACATTCCACATTCCTAAACCAAATTACAATTATCAATCCAGTTTGGGTCAAGACAACAACCTGATCCAATAACCTATCCCCAACAACTGAGTTGTAAAAACAAACCAACTTTTTTGAGTGTATAATGACATAAATTGGAGTAATATAGTAATGAACCTATTTACCTCTTAGGAATAGAGAGACATCCTCCAGCTGGGGGATATTGTCCTCACGGTATCCACAATGTTTTGTGAGCAATGGCAGGTTTTTTATGTACTCGCGGCAGGCATGGGTGGGATAAAGTTTAGTGAGCTCACGGAAGACCACTCCCCAAGTCTTCACCTCCTCTTGCGTGTACTCAATGCGTGGGATGGGTTGGCCACTGTAAATTGAATTCATAAACCATATTCATATTCATGTAAACTTTGTGAACCAGTTTGAGAACTTTTACTAACATTTACTAACAATTTGTAGTTCATTGCAACTTCTACAAAGTACTTCCTCCTCTGCCTGTAGATGGTGTCTTTAAATCCCTGAAAAATGCAATACATGAAATTGGTTTGTTTTTGCAAAAAGGGCTTCATTATTGAATCAAGATATTATTTCATTCATAAATATCTTAAGCTCAGTTCACTTACTGGATGATCAGCGTCCAGCTCTGAGCCATACATGAGCACTCTATGTGAGCACTGGTCCAATTCAGAGATCTTCTGGGGAAACCAAGGGACTCCTTCTACATCTGGCAAGCCACCCAAAACACACACACAGTCCAAACAGTCTAGAATAAAGAACCAGGAGAAGCAGCAGCACTA
The DNA here is from genome assembly GCA_012411365.1 of Ameiurus melas. NCBI lineage: Eukaryota > Metazoa > Chordata > Actinopteri > Siluriformes > Ictaluridae > Ameiurus > Ameiurus melas. The sequence continues at coordinate 30,673,264 of CM022754.1, read as the reverse complement.
TCACTATGGATATGTTTCATAGTCAAACTTTCTCTACTCACTTAAGTTAAGAGTGAATGAATAACACAATCTTTATTTTATGCATTTCATGAATCCTTGTATTTTTACCTCAAATAAACACTTGCTGCATGTACCAGACTCACCAGTCTCTACAGACCACACATTTTGTGGTGTGTTATATGATATAATGTTGACATGGTCTTTAAGGTGTTGCACCAGTTCGTTGAATTCCTTTTTAGTGCAGTTACACTCTGCATATATCTCCACCTCTGTGATGACTCGCTTTGATTTGCGTGATTCAATGTGGGCCAAATTGACATGTTTCTCCTACAGCACAGAATGCGTTCAGATGAGAAATAAAATCACACTGAAACATTTAACTAATATTGCTTTGATTAACACCCTTGACACATTTCTATTTTGATTTCCCATTCACCAGCTGTAGTGGTTGCTAACCTGAAAGAGCCGAAGAGCCTTCACCAGACATCCCACCTCGTTCTTCAGAGAGAAAATCAGTGCTGTTTTACTGCTGTCAGAAGCCGAGCCTGAATCCTCCTTCTCATCTATGCGACTAAAGGATGTCCTACGAAGCTGCATAAAAAGTGTTGGAAACTCAAAAAATAATTAATTTGTATTGAGTATGCATATTATTATGCATATATAAATTAGGTGTAAAAAGTGCTCAAATCATGATGAATTTTGTTTATTTTATTCACTGGCCCAAAGCTTATGCGTGCAAACCAGAGTGAAGGCTAATAACCTTTTACAGTATTTTTTTTGGACAGAAATTTGACATATAGTGATATCAGTTGCTGTTCGAAATTTCTGTAATTTGACTTATTAAAAGATTTAGGTCATGTTTTTAAGTATTAGGCCATAAAATATAAGTTTACCATTCATAATTTCCCCACAATTACAATATTTGGCAATATTACACACAGTACACATTTTAGATACTTTACAAATTGTAACCTGACCAATACAGCTTCCAATATCCACTGAAGTCTAATGTTGTTCTTATACTTACCATATTATTTCCTAGATGCTGCTGATCAAGCATAGCTGAATCAAGAGATAATCCACGACGTGCCCAGTATTTGCTGGAGAACATCATCATTGATGGTTGCATCTTTGGAATTGCTTCCTTACCCCTCTTCCTCAGTAACCCCACCGGTGACTTTGGGATCTCTGGACCCTTTTTCTGACTGTGGTTGTCAGACAGCGTAGACATTGTTTCTTGAGGCTTGGTTTTGCCTTGCACTTCAGAATGCACAGAGACTGCTTCGGACCCCTTCTTCTTTTGTACCTGGGAAGCCATTGAAAGCTCAGTGTGCTGCTCTACCCTGGACTCCACCTTCTAGAGCACTGCCAGAGCCCTGCTTATATACTGTGACGAAAGATGGTGATAAGAACTCTTCTCTCTGGCTGTGTTACGTACATTGGTTTCTGGGAGACTGCTGCATTGTTCATTTAAAAAAGTTATGTGACGTCAGTACCTTACTGATTGTGTAACACCAGTGTTAATCTACTCAAGGTCTGATGTACAACAAATCTCTGCACAGATCAGTTTATTTTGATCTATCTCAAGTGCAAAAGAACACAAAAGTCATTAAAACATTAACATGAAAATGCAAAAATGAACAATTATATTAGTTGTCTCACTAATTGCCATATCATATCATATTTAAGTGAGTCTGAAAAAATACAAAACAGATGCTATACCTTATATTACAGTATATGCCACATATTTATAGAAAATAAAGGAACCGAAGCAACATAAATTTTCCTACAGGCTTTAATGTCCATTTAGAATTAATAAAATAAGGGCAAGTGAAAAGCATATTTAGTCACCCTGTGTGTGTACGTGTGTGTGTGTGTGTGTGTGTGTGCACCAATGCACATTGTTTATAGTCCACATTGAATGAGTGGTGTTTGCTACAGCACATAATGCAGGCGCTTCTTTAATGAAAGTGAGCTGAAGGTGAGATAAAATTACAGGTCTGAGGAAAAGCTATCAGTCGCCTCTGAGGCAATTTCCTGTATAACAGGAAATGAAAGAGCCAGAGTGTTGGGAGGCAATCCTGGGTGTCTTTGTTGTGAACATTTGGTTCTGTTATGAGCCGATAAAAGATACTTTGCTTTTCTGTCAAGATTTTCCACTCACTCCTCCCCTTCACATCTTGAAATGTCACAATTCCAAATGCAACCAAATGTCTAATAGAGAAGCAAAATGCCACTTAGATTGCTATTTGTGTATTAAGTGATTTGCATTCAAAATGCGCATCCCAGGGTATTATCTTAGGTAGAAGGTATGGATCTTATCTATACCTTGTGGTGTGTTTCACTGTCTCACATGACATAATTTATGTACAAACCCATCCAGAATTATTGGCCCCTTCATAAAAATGAGCCAAAATGATTGTTAAAAATTTTAATTAAATAAACACTACACACATGAATTCAAAATTTCAATCTATAAGAGAAATGATTTATATTTGTTATAGCAAACAAAATCATTGTCATTGAACTATCAGTAAGTTAGTTCGTAATAAGTTATATTTATAAAGCACATTTAAAACAACAAAGTTTGACCAAAGTAGATAGTTAAGATCATATAAAACATGGTTAAGCTCATAAAATATAAGTATAAAAGAAAAGAAAATAATGTCAATGAACATATAAAACAATGGAAAACAGAGAAATATACACTCACCGCCTACTTTAATGTACACCTGCTCATTTATGCAGTTATCCAATCAGCCAATCCAGTCATGTGGCAGCAGCACCAATGCAAAAAATCATGCAGATACAGGTCAAGAGCTTCAGTTAATGTTCACATCAAACATTAGAATGGGGAAAATGTGATTTTGCTGACATTAACTGTGGCATGGTTGTTGGTTTGAGTATTTTAAATACTGCTTAACTCCTGGGATTTTCATACATCAGTCTCTAGAGTTGGCACAGAATGGCGCAAAAAACAAGAACATTGAGTGAGTTCTGTGGGTGGAAACACCTTGTTGATTGGTTGAGTTGCCAGGAAGTATATAGCAACTAAAATAAGTATTCACTGCAACTGCACTGAGCAGAAAAGCACACCAACAAGGTGTTTGAGCCTGCAGACCCTCTGCTCACAGGATGTTTATTATTTTTCCTCACAATTCTTTGTAAACTCTAGAGACTGTTGTGTCTGGAAATCCCAGATCATCAGCGGTTTCTGAAATACTCAAAGCAACCCATCTGGTACCAATGTCCATGCCATGATCAGTAAGAGATCACATTTTTCTTCATTCTGCTGTTTGATGTGAACAAAAGTATGGTCACCCTTAGCCTTCAGCCAACATAATGGAAAAGCCAGTAGTAGCTGGTCTGAGGAACTCGAGGAACCTAGAAGCAGAGAAGCACAGTAGAACAGAGATGTAGTAATGAGTTAATCCTTTATGAGCTTTAAAAACAAACAACAAAACTTTCAATTGGATCCTGTATTGGACAGGGAGAAAATGGAAAGTCCAGGAACATCTGTTGTTGCCTTTAAACATGTCCTGTTCCCCTGTGGTATAAATATAAAGTTGCACACATGTAAAACGCCTTAATTATATATTATCATGAGAAAAACTAAAGAACGGTCAACAGATGCAAATATGACAGATGGTTGTTGACCTGTTCAGGACTAGGATATTTCAGTCTAAATCCCAACTGCCTCTGCCAGGACTTTCAGACTTTCAGCAAGACAACGAGTCAATCACATGATCAATTCAACATAGAAATAGTTAAACACAAAACCATCATTTTGCAATGACCATCTCTATGAGAATATCTCAGTGTGTGGAGTTGAACCCTACTGAGAACATGGGGTCTGAATTGAAGAGGAAAGTCCACATGCTCAAACCTAACAATATAAATGTATAACAATATAAATCTGCAATAACAATATAAATCTGCATGGAGGCATGAGCCAAGGTCTCTCAACAAGTGTCTCCAAGCTTGTAAAACATTACAAACAGTAATAGACTCAGTGCTGAAATTCCCTCGTCATGACAACATTTAACTGAAAGGATGCAGATCATTTTAAAACCAGTGTTTTACAGGGGAAAAAAATGCATGAATTTATGTAAATTTTAAAAATAAATAAACGTATACAATAATCCTGCATGTTGTTCTTTTAATCAATTGATTTTTGCTCATTTTCATGAAGGATGCCAATAATTCTTTATTATGTGTGTGCATACATGAGTACACAGACACTAGAATGCAGATAGCATGTATATCTGCATGTCATCCCACAGATCTGCATCATTACAGATGGTTCACTTCATATTACTATTAAAGATAGAACCAGGTCACAAGTCACATGAAATGAAAATATGAATGGGGTGAAATTTTATGTTACATTAATCTTACTTGTAAGTCATAGAAGTTACACACACACACACACACAAAGCCAAACACCACAGCCATGAGGAGACCAGATTTTAATTGGTTTGACTGCATGATTCAGAAAAAAATGGGGGTAAATAAATCAGCATTTAAAATCAACAATGGAAACTCCATCTTTACATTTTGAAAACTTTATACAGTGCGAAGGAATGATTATTTCAATGAAAAGACAATATGGTACAAGAAAATTACAAAAATAATAGTTTTGGGATCACATAAGATCCCAATTTTACATTCATACATACTCTTTTCTATGGTTTTATCCAGGATACTTTACAATGTAACATCTGGTAGCAAATATCTACATGATACCAAACTCTGTTTATCTTACTGATATACAGGGGCTAAGAAAAACCTATGAAACGTCCTAGGAAATAAAGCCAACTTTACACGTGTTGTGCGACGTTTCTTGTAAGAGTCCATGGCCATTGGAGCAGGCCTGGTCTTGTCTGTGTGCAGATCTTGGTGAGATCTGAGGTGATTCAAGCACGCTGTATTCACTGGTTTCTAATGTAGAGCTCTCTGTGACCGTGTTCAAGCCCAGAATCTCACTCACTGAATGGGGCAAATCCTAAACATGGGAGAAAAAAAAAATCCTAAACATAAAACAGTCCAGTGCAACATGACCCTCAATGCAGCAGCTGTACAAGTAACAAAAATGTGATTGCATCTACTAACATATATTAACAGCTATGTACTTGTTTACACCAGATTTACCAATTCCAGAGATTTGGATTACGACAGAATACTAGTCATCTAACGTTTGCTTTAAAACATACCTTGCAATTCTTTAACTGCATATATATAGCCTCTGATTTAATAAGGATTTCCTCAATATCCAATTTCATGGAGAGTTCATTTATATGCTGTTTGAAACAAAGAAGGGGAAAGCATTATTATATAATACAATAATAATTTTAAAAAACCACATTACATGAGTAAGAAATAAAAACAATGTTGATTATTTTCCAATAATAGAATGTGTTTTTATTGCTCTTATTTGAAGCATCATGTAAATCCTAGTGATAGTTGTTACTACAGAAACAGAACCAGAGCAGTATTATATACCTGTGATTTGAATTACAGCTGTCACTATTATCAGGGGTACTCTATTAAAGAAAATTCATAAACACCTTTGAGAATTCAACAGTGCTGTGGTATAAATAAACAATAAACCACCGGAGCACTTTCACATCAGTACAAATAAAAATCAAATATTTTTGCAGGACATGCCAAACATCTGCAAGCATTTATGAACTTACCTTAAGAATTTCATTAAATCCATAATGTCTGTCCATTATTTTCTGCTTTTCTGAATCCAAAATGGCACAACATACCAGAAGATGAAAATTCTGGCAAGGCAAGCCTGTCCACATCACCTGACAAAGAAAGAAGGATTCACTTGCACAAACAAGTATATATACACCTGGGGTTATATAAATCTTTCTTTATTGAATATACTACATTGGTCATATTAATGCTAATTTCAAATGATTTTATAAATTGTCCAAGCATTACTAACACAACACTTTATTAAGTGAAAATATATAAAATGCTGAATATTATAAAAAAGATGTCTATAAAACATAATTTAATACATCTTAAAAACAATATTTTAAATGTGATACAGTGCAATGCTTTTTGATATATTTGGACTGATGTTGCAGACCTCCCAGAGGCGGAGCACATCCTGAAAGTAGAGTTCCCTCTTGAAGCGTATCAGTAACCACCGAAAACAGAAATACAGGTACCCAGAATCCTGAGCCTCTGTCAAAAGCAAGAAACTTAAGTGAATACCAGAGACATTGTCACATATAAACACCGTCCACTTTATTAGGAATACTTGTGCATTCATTTAGTTATCTAATCAGCCAGCCAATCAGGTGGCAGCAGCACAACACAACAAATTATGCAGATACAGGTCAAGAGCTAAAGTTAACATTCATATAAAACATCAGAATGATGAAAATCTGATCTCTGTGACACCATAAGAGATGCTTTTCAGTAATGCATGTAGCAAATCAAACCAGGTTATGTCAGATTACTAAGCAAGAGACATTTACCCAGGTAGTTCCAGAAGGCTAAGTCTAGGAGCCGTAGCAATGTGCTAAGCTGGATCAGCTGAGTCTTCATGCCCTGCATCTGCTCCTCAAAGTTCTCATGCTGAACACAAAAACACAGATGCCATTTTACTCAAATCCCTGCATGACTAATGCATGACTGCATTAGTCTAGATACTCATTTTTATACTTATTACTCGAACAAGTATTAAAGACCTGAAGCAATGAGCAAAAAATGCATATGATATGATATGAAAATGTGATATCTGAAAGTGATGGTACCATCTGATCCATGAAGGAGACAAAGCACCAAAAGGCATCTACTTCATTCTCCATAACAAAGAGGATGGGAGAAAGCAGATCACTCATGCCTTGTACATAGCCTGCACCAGAGCATATCAAACTGGGTTACGAGTATGCACAGGAGGCTATTGCAAACTTTAATCAATCAAGCACAATTTCCAGTTTACATTAAAAAGCACTAAGCAAATTATGTGAATAATTATACAGGCCGTTTAAGTTTTTCCCCAACACAGGCACAAAATTTGTAATACACAATGCCAACCTTTTTCAGCAATATTCACTTGCTTTTTAATTCCCCATCCCCCCACCACTTACCCAAATCAAAGTCATACATGCAGTACGTCATAAGAATGTCATGCAGCAATATCAGCCCAGGGTTGTCCAGGCCCTCATAGAACTTGTTGTTGCGGTCAGTCCTGTTTACATCTTTCTCTAAGGTTGAAAAGATATTTTAAAAAATTATCCAATTATCAACCAGTTTCCAGAAAGAAGTAGGTATTTTTAATTATTCACCCATATTTTAATTACTCATCTTCAGTAACATTCTAGCAATTTAGTCCAACCAGGTATTTTAATAATTAGTAAGGATAAAATACTTTTTGAAGTGTTGGTTTTACTGTACAATAAGTTACTGATATTTTGCTTCTTATAGTAACAAAAATGAAACAGAATTGGACTGGACACATACCGATAAGGCTTTTATAATCCCTTAACCTAGAATTTCTCTTCTCCTGCTCCTCGCTGACTGATTTCCACTGCAGCTTCATTCTGAAGTACTCATCCCTTCAGTCCACAGAGACACAAGCAAACAAAAACTCTGTTTTGTTATATTAAAAACACAACCAGTGTCTAAAACTATTCCACAAATGGGAAAACTCAGAGATTGACTCACAGACTACACTTACGTTTTTCTTTTCAGAAGATTTTTCCTTTCTTCATGCGTACTGTCCCAGGGATAATAGCCCAGCAAAAACTTCCAAGTTTCTTTTCTCACAGCATAGCACAGGCCCTTAAGCACACAAACAAACATGGGATTTTGATCATATAATTGATCAAATGATCATCATTACAATACCCAATTAATCAATCAACCAATCAATAAGAACTTGGCTTTAATTTTTGAAATAGCACACATTCTAGACCAGTGAAAATCCAAATCATATATAGGATATAATATATCCATTATCTTACATGGAAATTCTTTAAAAAGTGATTATTAACAGTGAATGCTTAAAATAAATAAATATATATATAATTAATTAATCCAGGATGCCATTGTGACAATGTTTTCTGAAAATGTTCATGTTAAAACATCATTTCCAAAAGAAACGAGTGCATCAAATTAAGGTGCCCATTATTATAAGACCAAAGATGCTATACATTAACTGTAAAGTAAGAAACATTTTAGTTTACATATTAGGGAAACAAAAACATTTCACATTTTACCCCTTTGAAAATAAGGTGCTTTAAATGAGGCACATTGGACACTCTTCCCTCGGAGTCTTGGTGCTTTGCCCAGTCCTCAATCATTACTGGATCTCTCCTCTGCACCTCTGGCCTTGTACCCAAGTCAACCTACAACAAAACATAAATCCAGACACATACAGACAGCACAGGTCTTATTGTTAGAACTGTAAATAAATCAGGGGTGAACAAATCCCTAGGTCATGCAGCTGGGAAAGCAAATTACATGTCTGGGCTATTTCTTTTTCATTCTTAATAACTGAATACATTTTCTTGTATGGTTGATGGAGTAATTTTTTTTTTTTTTTTTTACATATCAGCAACATGCAAGGACGTGGAACAAAAACTGAACAGTACAGAACAAGGCGGCACAATAATGTCATACAACACTGCTAATAGCACTTCAGTGGTCTGCTCCCATAGCTTTGATGCCGTATACCAGAAGATCCCAGTCTCAATGCAGACTTCAACATTCATGTGGCATAGACATTTATTAGAGAAAACAATAAAAACATCCTGTGTAATTTACCTGTACAATTAGTAAACTGTTACAGACAGAAAACAATGATTTCCTCTGACTTTCAGAATAACCTCCTATTGTTGAGGTTTTCTGAATATTGGCAAGGTCATGTTATAAGACGGGAGCCAATCTGATGTACAGCTACTCACTCTGGTGATGACCTCAAAGCCAGGCTCCTCCTGCTGGTTGATTTCCAGGCCAGGGATCAGTTCCCCCAGAATGTCTGCCACTTCCTCAGCAGGGCGCTGCAGGCATTCAGATTCAGTCGGCCGAAATGCATCGAAGATGTAGTTTGTTACTTTAGAGAAACCACCCAAAGTTGTTGTGTAGGGATCTTTTTTTAACTTCTGTTGACAGGAATCAAGTTTGATCAGTGTTTTCACAGCTTTGTGTGCACCATTTTTTTTATTAATTAAGCAAAACTTCATCAATATGATTTTCTCAGTATATTTCTCATACCTGAACAAGGCCATAATTGGAGTCATCTAGAAGATTCTCAAAGGATAGTGAAATTGCCTTGTTATATGTGGAAACTAGCAGAATGTTTTTGTCATCAGGACTCCTTCAAAGACAAAAAAGGACTGTATTAATGTCTTTAAATTGGTTACAAGATAAAGCAAATGAAAACAACAACAAAAATAGTACCAAAATCACTATAGAACTGTTATGCGAGTTACATCGCAGGTCATATCCCTCTCCTGTACGACTGGCATGAAAAGCAAAGGCAACAAAGCCGAGCCTAAATTTCATTATGAGAGCAAAGATAAGAACTTTAATAACAGCTATCGGTTCCTCAGCGATACTGCCTTGAACATGCTCGCAGCTTGATTTATTTATTCTGCTGTGATATTTAATGCAGGGAAGGAAAAGTGCTCATCTACTTCTGTCATGAAACCTTAAAACTAAACTTACAGCTGCAGTCCCACCTTATATCAGCCAATCCCATGCACTTTCATTCTCAAGGTAAGACACATGCCATTTAGCAGCGTCTCTGAGAGGAACAGAAATTCCCCTGCAAAAGTCCCCACATTACCATATAAATAGTGTTGCATTCAGTCCTTTACTGTTTTAGAGAGCTAATCTTCAAGAGGAAATAATAGAGAAGAAAATCCTGTTCGATTCGATAGGGGAAGCTGTAAATGGCAAACAGTGAACTTTTGGAGGCCTCTGATGAATAAACATTAAGAAAAACATAGTACACAATTTGTCATGGAATAAAAGTAGCAAGGTAAAATGACAGGTTATATAGTTTCATTAAAACAGGTCAGAGCGTTCTCTACATTTCTATATACAAGTACAGGTCTGAGCTTTCTCTATATTTCTGTATATAAGTGCACCATGCATGACATCAAAAACTCAAGTTTCACTGCACTCTGGACAAATGGCAGGATAACAGAAACTATCAAAACTGAATGCTAAAAGGAAACGGAGCGTAAATAAAATAATCTCAGATCATGTCAGCCTCTAATGTAAACTCTGGACAGTTTTAATAACAAGAATCAACTCTTTTCAAATCAACTGCATGTTTCTTTTCTTTCATCTATTTACATTTTCCCAGACTACTTACTCGCTGAGATGCACTGATTTCCTCAAGACATCCAGGAACCCTTGGCTGCCTCCTTGATGGAAATGAATGGCAGGGATTGTTGAGTCATCTCTCAAGCAGAAAATTAGGTATGACCAGCCTTCGTGTTTAATTGTGACAGTTCTGAGTTCACTGACATTAAATGAGAAGGCCCACTTGTTGCGCTCATTCAAGTGGTTTGAACCACCTAAAAGAAATGAGAAGATGAATCCTGTTTAAAATGCGCTACTTTAAACGTCGAGTGTTCATTATAAATACCCATAATTAAAAATGAAACCTTATCATTTAAGGTATTGCTTGTAATGTTTAAATGTGTAACTAGACTTGTAATAAATCATACAATTTCAAAGACACTTTTATTGGCAATAATACCATCCAATGGATTCATTTCAGGCTTCTACATTTTTCCGATCTGGGAATTAGCTCAGCACCAGCTGGAATTGAGCTCTGTCTGGTAGTTTTTAACAGAGAGGTTGGGAAGGGCTTATCAGTGTTTTCATTTCAATTGCAATTTGCCTTATAGGCAGTAGAGGGCTCTAAATACAAACTGCTCCTTAAAAATTCAAAGCAAAACGTACAGCTAAAATGATCTGCGCTTTAAAGGAAAGGAAATGTAACCAAATGTGACTGCATAAACATTTTCTTCTGGCTGAAGAATGAAATCTTCTTTCAAGTCTGGAATACTTCTACAAAGAGGACAGTACGAGTAGAGGCAGTTCACTGTTTAAAAAATTATTCAAAAAACGGGGCAGCTCAGACCGCTCAGCTATATTACACAAATCCAGCCCCTCACTGGAAACAGCCAGAAACAAATTCTTTTTTGTAATATTGCATCCTTGCTAATTTAATTTAATTGGCCTTTTTTAACCAGGCAAATATTATATACATTCTGTCTGAGCACTCCTGGTTGATAAAAAGAAAACATGGTTCGTCAAATCAGCATTTTCCGGATGCACAGCACCACAGATCCACACAATGAACTGTTGACATTTTGGAGATGTATGTGCATGTAGTCATCTCCGCTACTCTTGACTCATAATCATATCAGAGATGTGCATTCAATCAGCACTGAGGGTGATACAGTGGACTTCCTTACAAGATTCAAGCTGACAACTTGTATTTACATTCATATCAGGCCTTAAAGTAGTACCATGAAATGCTTTACCTTCTCCATTGGTATGGACCTTCCTCTTAAAGGAGACTGTGTTAACCATGTCCCACTCAGTCTCATAACTTAGCTGCTGATCCAGTGGACGATGAGGCCTCTGTGTCCACTCAACCACTGAGCTGGAGTCCTACACATTACAAAATAAAAACGGATAAACATTATTCAACAACTAATGCACCTGCTCGATTCCAAAGATTTAATTATACACCCTATGGTCACATGCTTGTGGACACGACCATCACACCCATGTATACTTTGTGAATGACTCATTCCAGATTTAGTCCCCCTTTGCAGTTTTAATAACCTCCACGCTTCTGTGAGGACCTTCCAATAGATTGAAGTGTGGCTGTGGGGATTTGTCCACTCAGGTACAAGAGCATTCGTGAGGCATTCGTGAGGTCAGGCACTGATTGTAGGTGAGAAGGCCTGGGGGTGCAGTCTGTGTAGACACAAACTATTCAATTGTGTCATTCCAAATTCATGGCAACAGTCTGGGGAAGATATATGAGCACAATTCTTCCAAAAGATAATCCCTCAGTTGGTGTTTTGATAATGGTGGAACAGAGCTCTGTCTAACATGTTTCTCCAAATTCTCCAAAGTATTCAACTGGGTTGAGATCTGGGGACTGTAAAGGCCACAGCATTTAATTTACATCATTTCTACACTCATCAATCTGTGTGGCGAGTCTTTATGCCCTGTAGATAGGGTGGAGTCATCCAGAAAAAGACCACTCCCATCAGGACAGAAATATTTCATGATAGAATAAAAATGATCAGTGTGAATAACTGCATTGATTTGCAATGACCATTCCCTCTAAGGAGAAAAGAAGAGTTATTCCACACCCCACAACATTACAGAGCCTCCAACTGTTTTTTTTCTCTTTTATTTGTAACCCGACTGTATATTTCACATAGACTACAATAGAGTAAAATGAATATGTAAATAAAATAAAAAAATAAAAATAAATAAAAAAGCAAACCTTGCAGGCACAAAGCATGTTTGAAAGATCCACTGTATCCTCTAAGGGTTTATATTCCACAAATGTTTCACCATCCTAAAGAGAAAAATGCAAGTATGATTTTTCTGACAAATTGTTTATGCGGTACTTATTTCTAAAAAAAAAAAAAGTTTCATGTGTATTTAACAGCAGTTTTAATACACAGTCTCTAACTTCAGTAAATTTAGTGACATAAAATGACATAATGGCATTTAGTGACATAAAATGACCTTCAAACTACTGTATACTATCAATTCTAAGTGATATTACAAAAAAGCAAGAACTGTTCAAACATAATGAATTCTACTTCCTATCACTGACAGGACAATAGTACCTTATCAATGATTCGAAGGAACCCAGATATTAGTGAATCCTGATCCTCCGATTCTTCTGTGTTTGAATGGATAAAAACCCCTTCGTGTTCAAATATTACCTGCAAACATCAACACACAGGAAAACAATGTCTTTGTGCTCTCTTATTCTATATCCTAAGACAGACTTACTGTATTGAAACATTCCACCGAGACAGACAAGCCTAAGGAATTTAAACACCACGTACGCAGAGGCACCCAGGGGCAGACTTTGCACTAGGAAAAGGTAGGCAGCTGCCTTAGACCCCCAGAAACTAGGGGCTCCCTAAAATTGCAAATTATATATTAGGGCTGCAAAAACTGATCGTTAAATCGCTCATTAAAATAATCAACGACGAGTTTCATTATGGATTAGTTGCGTCTGTGATGACACTTCACAATGGTGAAAAACGCATTTCTATAAATAAAACACATCTGAAAAACAGCAGAGGTCAGAGAGTGAGCTGCTGCGGGAAACATGCACGATACAGGTCGTCCAAAACATGACAATGTTTTATAATAAGCGCCTGACACAAACTCATAAGTGTATTAATGTGGCTTGTCGTGTCAGATGCTGCGACAGATGCGTTTAATGTGTTCCAGACATGTTATCTTCAGCACAGAAATTACATTTTTACCTTTATATCCTTATCTAAAAAATGTTAGAAACTCACGCCAGTATTACCAGCGAGCAAGTCTCCATTAAACTTCACTGAATGAGCACAAGTCCACACATGCAATAGAATCAAACAGCATGCAATAGAAAGGAAGCGCAATAACTCTGATTAAAATATTCATTTTGATCAAGTATGTTGTTTGATGCTATATTTAGCGATATTGAGAAACAGAACTAATTATGTTTTTTATGAGAGCAGTAACTGTCATGGGGTTATAACACGTAATTGCATATAAACATAAGAAGTGTCATACATTTACAGAATAAACTAACTTGTTACTGTGTTCAGATGAGTGAATGTGTGTGTTACTACAGAACATTCATCCTCTTACCACTTAGTTTGTGCTTTTGTTTTTCTTTTTTAAGCATTTTTAATATAGTGCTTTTTAACGCTTGTGGACAATCGGTTGATTTTTTTTTTCAAAATATAATGTTAATTCTTTTTAATCCTTTGCACAATGTATATTGTGGCCCACATAGACACATTTAATACCTTTTTCATAGCCTTCAATTTACACAATGCTTTTTCGAAGATGAAAGAAACTACAGAAAATAAAAATTGGCCTTTTAATCCAACTAATCGAAGAAATAATCGGCAGATTCATCAATTACCAAAATAATCATTAGTTGCAGCCCTATATACACACACACACAGTGTATATATATATATATATATATATATATATATATATATATATATATATATATATATATATATATATATATATATATATTTAATACACACAGACAAACAGACACACACGCACACACACACACACACACATAGGTATATAGATAATGAAGGTAAATGTGTGCAATTGAAAAGGGCCCCATTCCTGTATTTTGCCAAGGACCCCCAAATTACTAAATTGCCCCCTGCAGGCACCCTGGGGTCTGTGCTGATCCGCTGATCCATGACTATTAGTTCCCAATGAAAATGATGTGGGTTATGTGTATAATCTACATGGAGGTACACCCACACCAACTTAATCACTAGGAAAGACTTTGGACATCCCATAATAAAAAGTGACATTCAAAAATAAAATAAAAAAAGCAAATAATAAATAAGGAAGAAAATGTTAAATATATCCCTTTGAGCACCTGCTAGCTAAACAAGTGTAAAGCATCAGTGTGTAATCGGAGTGCTCATCTAGCGAAGCGTTGCGAAACTTTTGGCCCTTGCACGAACTAGCCGGATGCTAATTACATACTTGACACGTCTGCACTGGATTTAAGACCTGACTGGATTATTAACTAACATTTCTGATCTTTTTTTTTTTTTTTTTAACTCTGAACATAACGTATGAATCTTGGGAGTTTTACGCTAGTTTGCTAACGTATCTAATTTAAACACTACAACTCAGAAAGTAGGCTAGCTGGCTGACTTACCTAGCTAATTAACCATTTATCTTAGGCAGTGTTTTTTTTTATTAGCGTTAGCAGGTTAGGTATAATTAATTGGTTAGATTAGCTCAGTGGTTAACTGAGGCACAAGACTATTACTGTGAAGCTAAGAATGGTAATTTAGTCATGGGCATGGCCGATGTGCCTTCGTGGCATTCCTGACAGATCAGCTAGCTATCTAAACTAGCTAGCTACACGACGGTAACTGTGTAATGAGGCGCTAGTGCTAACTGGCTAACAACTAAAAGCTAAAAACAGTAATCGGTCACAGCACTGTATTAACTTTAGCTTTTCCCCCAGCTGTTCAAGCGGCCAGGCCACACCAACGCCCCCGACAAAGCCGACTCGCACCCACTGACAGAGCGGAGCTCATTTTCAGTGTTTAATGGTGAGCTGACATGCAAAGTCCAGTGTTTTCAATACCTTGGGAGGAGTTGTGGCCGCCATGTCGCCTGCTATCGCTACTCGACGTCGCACAGCTCACGTGCCTGTCAGCTTTCCACAACAACACTGACAAGTCATCTTCCGCGTGGCTCTCACTGCGCATGCGCAGAAACACAGAAAGCGGAAACCATAGCTGTGTCCGAATATCCATACTAGCCTACTATACAGTAGGCGAAATGCAGTGCGCCAAAGAAGTAGAATGTCCGACAGTAGGCGAGAAATACCCGGATGACCTACTGCTTCCTTGGTAGCAGTAGAACCAGTGGACACTGTGGATACTGCGCCATCCCATAATGCAACGAGACCGACGCGGAACAGCCATCAGAATCTGCGCGGATATTAATTTTCAAATAAAATAATATCAAAAGCAGAGGGTATTTTAGGACCAATAGTATGTTTCTAAACATATAATATAAATATAAATATAACATTTTATATAACCCATATATGTGTATTATTATTATTATTATTATTATTATTATTGTTGTTGTTGATGATGATGTTGGCTTTCATATTATTTACTGATTTTATTTCAAACTAAATTGATATAATGCATATATGTACATGCATTTATGTTAAATTGTTAACAAAACAAAAAACAAGGGGGAAAACAAAAACAACAATAGTATGTATCTTTTGTCAGTGTATGTAACTGATGAGGAATAAATAAGGTTTAGTTAATCAAAGTGGGATAGTTAGAATTTATTGAACCTATTAAAAATATTAATAGCATATGGGATATTTTTCCTAATTATTTGTTTCTTTTACTATTAAGTGGCATTTTAAAATCCCTGTTGATGAAATCCCAGTTTGGGAACCTTGGAATTTTACTACTCCATTTAACCTAGTTTAGTACAATTTGCTTATAAAGGTATGCAAGTTCAGCTATAATTTAATTGTAGTATTTTGGTCATCATGATCTGGAGGTATTAAGTGGGACAAAGCAAGGACAATTACTGTTCGTTTTTTATTATTGATAAATCTAAAAACCAGTGAAGTTTTTTTTTACTTTTACAGTATACTTTCAACTAGACTCTACTCGCTTTACTCTTCAGAGCTTGCTTTCCACTGCAGTTTAGCACAGCCTCAACCTGGATGGGATTATAGGCTGATAGGCATAGTTGTACCACCTTCCCACTCCAGCTGTTTGTGGTCCTTGATGGTTCTGTAGTCACTTTTAAGTTTGTTTTTTTGTATTTTACTTTTCCCTACACTAGATCCCGTGGTAGCCATGTGTGGTCAACAGTCAAGACAGTTCCTGGTAGACTTTTTCATTTTGCGTTGCCCCATCCAGCTACCGTTGGGATCCTCTCCTCGGCTATTAACGAGAGAAATATCTGCACCTCGCTTATTGACCACGGCATGATTTTGAGCACAGTCATTTTTTTTTTCAAATCAAGAGTTGTGTGAACAAATGATACTGCTTTCACAGTTTTTTTTTCTAAACCAGCAGCTTTGATGTCCTGTGCTGCAAATCCACTGACGCTAATAGTACAGATTCTCTCTGACCAGTCAGTCAACATGGTGTTGACGTCATATTTGGTATCGGCTTCGCTCGCTTGGAACCTCGACCGAGGTGGTACTAAAAAAAGTGCCAGGTACCAGGTACTATCACCAGTGGAAATACTCCAAAAAGCCGAGTCGAGTCGAGTTGAAGCGTAACGTGCAGTGGCGCCTGGACCTGAGGTGCTCCACTGCTGCCCTCTCGTGGTGAAAATAGTGTACTGTTGGCTTTTATTCTGAAATTACAGGAAGGCTCACGGAAGGAAAATCCGAGCAAATGCTCGAACTGGCGGGAAGCTTGAGGGCGAAGAATAGTTTAAACTGACAGCGTGTATGTTGGTGGTTTGTAGAGTGGTTGTCGAGCTCTTCGTTTCTTTATTAAACACGAGAGCACTACCAAAAGAGACATAACCTCAATCATTCTTCTGATCGATGTCTTGATCATAGCAGCTGTTTGGTCTGCATCACTCTCACACACTGGGACTGATCTGCAGTCTGTTTTGTTCTTCTCGTGTTTTCATAAACATGGTTCAAATAGTCATCTCAAGGTAGGTCTTAAACAGGTTTTTTAACGCTTGATAAGAAATGTAAGTTACTGAGACAACAAAGCACGCTGATGTTTCTACACCAGTGGAGATCTACCTTCCTGAAGACTTTAGCTCCAGCCATGATCATCTAGTCACTGTCTTAAGAAGTTCCTGATCATCTAAAACAGGTGTGTTCGATTTTGGTTGGAGTTGAAACCTGCAGGAAAGTAGATCTCAAGGAAGAGGGTTGGTGAGCACTGATTTACACCCTCCAGGACAATAGTGTTTAAACAGTAAATAAATAAACCCATTCAGAACGAGATAAATATTCTCGAATAAATTGTATGTCAGTTTTTGCCTTGTTACTGGCTTCTCCAGGTCGTAATAATCCGTCTCTGGTTGTTTTGGTTGTCTGACTTTGGCAGTATCACCCACCGCCTACTTGACGATCCGATTAACAGCTCTGTTTTTCTGTTCGTTTTGCTTTATGTTTTTGTTTGCTGCAGGTCACACCTGTATTGCATTTTAACATTCATTTTTGTTTCCTCGAGTTAGATCGGTTGTAACATAAAAGTGCATTTTCCATCGTGAAACCAAGGAGGGTGTAAACTGCACTCGGCTGTACAGGGTGTGTTGTGTAGCTAAGCTGCTGTTTGTGTGTTTCAGTAAAAGCAGCGAATCTCCTGGTGAGTGGCTGCTTGTGGAGTTACAAGGTGAGACGGTGTCACGACATGACACTGGACTGGCTGGAAATCTTATGGGGGACCTGCACTACACCAAAGAGGTGAACTTCTAACGACATGTGTACCACTAACTATACACACTTACTGTGTATGATGGAACTTGCACTGCATTTCTGACCTCTATGTTATATCTCTTACTAATTACATATCAACACAAAGAGGGTAACTCTACACATGTAAGGAATAAAACACAATGTGGCATGCTGTTATTGGAAAGTAATGATTGATGGGGCATTCACTGAAATGGATCGTTTTCCAATAACAGCCCATCCCGAAGTGGTTTATTCCTCTTTTACCACAACAATTTGCAAACAAATAAACATAAAAACTGTACTAAGTAAAGGTGATGTAGTTTTTATCCATTTGTGGTTACATTTAATGTTTATGACCGTTCACAAAACAGCTTGGTTCCTGTTATCAGCCCGTACAGGATTTCAGATTTTTTTTGCAGCCAAAAATGCTTGCTTTTGCTGTGGCTTTTTTCAAAACTTTGCGGGGTTTTTTGTGCTTTTTTGCGAAAAACTACTTGAATTGGTGCAATTTTTAATTGTGCGGTCTTTCGCAGTGATGTTTGTTGGTAAATGAGACCTTTTAGCTGTACTCATGTTCGACACACGTGAATCGAAGATGACTTCTGAATGTACGTTGTGATGATGGCACATGACGAGTCTCGTGGTAAACCTGTGGTAATTTAAATTAAAAAAGCGAGCTCCTACGAATATTGCAGCGTTTCCTTGATTTTGTGTTCATTTCTGTGAGCGCATAATCCTGGAGGGACTGAATTATGACTTACACTCCTGTTATAGCTATAAACAGTTGTTCCCTCACCAGTCTCTCTTTTGTCCTCTCTTAAGTTAACAAGACACAAAATTCAGTTTGTCATGTTACAAATAAAAAATCTAATAAAAAAAAGAACAAAAAAAATCCATCCATCCTGAAGACCTTGTCAGAAATCTTAGTTACACAGCTTTACCGCTTTTAGAGTCATTCCATGGATGCAAAACAAATGTGTTTTCACAGAGAACTTTACCAAACCAACAATTACACACACATTTTAAAAAAATGATGGGGCGTGTCTTTCATAATGTGTACAGCCCTATTCAGACAGGATTCATTTGCAGGACATATGACTGTAAAGTAATTGTTACTGCAGACATCAGTGATATTTATCGTCAGTTCACGCAGAATAAGTGAATTTCTGTAGAAATTGCAGAGATGGGAGTGTCTTTGTCGTTTACGTGGAGACGACCCATCACAGCAGCCGTGTGTCAAACGTAACATGGTGCTGCACCTCAGTGTGCACTGACGAAGCAAAAGAAAAGCCACAACTGGACGAGAGCTGAAACTTTGTTTAGTTTCAGTTTGGGGAGAACAACGTTATCAAACGCTGTGTGAACAAATGGTATGTAATCATTCCATCTGGGAGGAGATTTTTTGTGATAGTGTGTGATAAATGTCCTTCTGTCAAAGTGGCATTTGGCTAATGGATTAAATGTTGAGAACGAATTATCTTCCTAAAAAACTACAGAGAGTGCAGTCACAGGGGATTCATTTAACATGGGGTTATTTTTTACAGTTTACAGTTATTTTTAGCTTTATAGAAGGTAAAAGACGCTGCAATGTTCACCAGCATGGGAACGCGCAGTGCGGAAAAATAACTGGCACGACCAGTTGGCACAGGATTAAAATCACAGAGCAGCTCTGCTAATTATTACATTACCCCACCTCACCATATAAAACTAGTCACGTCCGAATAGCTCTTAAGTCGCTAAAATGATAAGGTGTTAGAAATGCTACTGTCTGAGCTGTGTTGTTATAGAACATTTATTACAATAACAAATTTTGACCAATCTGAATGGAGCATACAGGAGCACTGTGGTGTAAGTGATGAAAATAGAGATGATCCTCCAACTGAAACATCTTTTTTTGCAAGTGTTTTTTTCCATCTGCTAAATTTCCTAGAAAATATATAACTGCAGAATTGTGCACGTAGGCTTTTGAGAATGTTTCTGATGGACTTCTAATCAGCAGTTTTAACGTGAAACCAATACATATTCACAGATGTTTAAAAACGTTTAACGTTTACTCTGTGGGATACCAATGTTCTGCCATTGTTTGTGTTAAAGGGTGTACCAGTACTGATTGTGGGACATCACATCCTGTATGGGAAACAGGTCAAACTGGAAAAACCTTTTGCTGTCCTGATGAAGCACTCTGGCCTCCCGCAGGAGGATGAGGTAGCCATGGAAACTGGCCAGGAGAAGCCTACCTCCTACACTGTCTCTGCTATTATCAAAAAGAAGCTGATCTTTAAAACACGTCCTAAACCTATCATTACTAACGTGCCCAAGAAGGTTTAATGGCCAAAACGTATATACTGAGTGGCATTCATTGTGTCAACTACCCTCACTTTCTTAAGTACACCAGTTTCAGAAAATGTGGTCTTAAAATCTTTCCAAATGATACTTTTTGAATACAAGACTGTTCTGTGAGGTTTGGAAAGATGTGAAATATCGAAATTGGACTGCTGGCATTCTTTTCTGGCAAATCCTATTTGGGTATTTGGCTATTTGATGTTTTGGTCCATCAGTGTAAAAATAGACGTGACGCAGATACGTTTTCTAGGACAAAGAATGATCAGAGTCAGAGAAAAAGTTTATTTTCATAAAAACAAGTTGCAGGTGTTATAAAGATCTGCAAAAATAAACAGTAAATGTTGCAATATTGATATAAAACATAAAAAAAAAAACTTTTACATATTTAACAAGTTGCACAATAAATGTAAATGAGTTCAAACAGTATGACTGCAGTTCTCATGCATTTACACAATATATGAAAAGAAAGTTTAATGGTGTACATTGTCATTAGCTTTGCACAGAAGCGTAGTGCATAATAGAACAGTTTATTAACCCATTATCATTTACGACCTAAATGTGTTGAAACTCACAAGACCTTCTAAAATAGATCACACTTTCTCTAACCATTTAAACAACCTTCATGATGTGGTACTTATTTTACAGGACTCACAAAAATGCTAGTGTCTATTGTTGAAAGAACTGCAACACAAAATGTGATGTCAGTATTTTTGCACTGGTTTATATTAGACATGTACAGTAGATATTTAAAATTAAATATTTAAATAAGAGAATATTTGGAACAATTAGTGAAATAATCATTAATCCTGCACACTGAATGGACAAAAATTACATTTCATGATCCATCTTATCTGAATGACTGACTGTAACCCAATCAGTGTCTACATTCAGCATTGTATATTTCAGTTGAAATAACATCCAGACTATACATAACATCATTAGCTAGCTCATTGGGCAAGCTCCAATGTGTTTGCCATGTACTATGCTTTGGTTGCCCTTAAACCTAATTAGCTAGGCTTAAAAAGTGTTAGCTAAAATAATTTGACTAGAGTGTCATGAGTTATTTATTTAGCGAATTAACTAGGGATTGTGCTTTGAGATAATGTTACTCAGAGCCAATTCTGTGGTTGTTGGATGTGAGGGGGAAAATGCTGGTGAACTCTATCAGCAGCTCACCAAATGTGGACCACTATATTTATTTTAAAAAAATTTTTTTTAAATACATAACAAAACAACCCTGGGACAAAATCTGCTCGTCCTGGGCGTCCAGGCTAGTGATTTGTCTATTTCTGCTCCATCATTATAGAATGTCCTGCAAGCTTTTTTTTTGTTAATAAACTCCAACTTGCCTAATAATGTCCCTTTCTATAGTGATTTGGAAAACTGTCCTGAAAAGCATGTAGAAGTTTTAGTTATTTACTTATTTCCTAGTCTACACATTTTACAACTAAACCTCATATGTGCCCATGAACAGTGTACACATTATATGCATATCGGCGGTTATTACTCAAGAATAAACCGTTGCACTTAACTCTGGAATTTGTCTTTATGAGAAGCAGTTCTGCAGACAGCCATTTTATGAATTCATAATTTCTCTGCTTAAATTCTTTAATGTACACCATAACACACTACACAGAGATTATTCCTCCTATTTGAGTGTGTTGTTATTAAGGGAGGTGGATATTGTGCTTATGTAATAAATCAGTAAATCCACATGCTGGCATTGGGAGAGTAAAAGGGGCAGATTTGGACAGTAAATGTCCAAAATCATTTATTATAACATTATATCTGCTACTTTTGCATTTGTGCAGAGTCTAGCATACAGAGGGCAAAACGTAAATACAAAGCCTTGTGTACTTAACAGATTGTAATTCTACAATTGTTAACAAACCTTTAATTAACTGAATCGCATGTAAACATCATTACTTTAGGGTGTCTGTAAGGTTCAGCCTTTTGCTGGTATGAAAAATTACATAGTTAATATGAAGTCGATATGCAGTAACAAGTACTTTACTAATCTTGTATCTATATAAAGAAAAGAAATAGAGTAATCTATAAAAGGAATTCTAGCTAATACAATGTCACATTACTATTAACTTGTAAACAAACAATATCTTTTTATTTTTCGCACATTCAAGTTTCAGGTTGCACAGTCAAGCTTGATGCAGTTCTTCTTAAGGAGAATGTGGTTGGTGTGTTTAGTCGCAATGTGTAGCTGCATCTAGGGTACCAGCAAATATGAAAATGTTTGTGGTGTATGATTAATTATATGCAAATAATCCTTAAAAGACTCTTTGGTTGTGCCCAATACGGCATAAAATAATGTTTCCTGAAGAATCCTGAAGCAAATGAAATAAAATTTAATTCAATGAAATAACAGAAACTTTTGGTATAGTAAAAACCCCAACAGAATATTGATTAGTACTGCATTTGTTTAAATCACTTTTCAGACTAAGGCAAATGATGACAAATTTCATGAAAATTACGACCGATCATTTTCACTGTAAGTGAATTGCAGTGACTAATACGGGGTTCTTCACAGGAACAGTACACATTTCACCACAGTGTGATTCATATTTGAGTCCAAGCACCCAAACCACTATTCACATATAATGGTGTGAGCTCAGCACCATGATGGAAAATTTCCTCTGATCTATGCTTTATGTTTAAGAAGCAAAATACTGCACAGCACAATTTTATCTTTTTCAATGGTCAGCGGTATATCTCAACTGGTGGGGAAAAGCTCCATGGTCTTGCAAATGATGTGAGAATGCATCATTTGAAAATATGACAATGACCTTAGCACCAAAGAGGTAGAAGACTGATTCAAACCAGTCCGATAAAGTTTACCCAGCAACATTGTTAAGGCATTCTAGGCTTCAGCATAGGGCAGGTGATACTGCTCCTCCCTCTTGTTACAGCGCTTGGCCACAATAGCCAAGTAGAGCACCAGAAGTATAAGCCAGTAGCAGGCATAGAGGATGACCCCGCTAATGAGCAGGACCTTCTCAGTTTCACTAAAAGGTTCCTGCGTCTCACAGTAAATTGTGTAACCTACTCCACCAAGCAAAAGAAGTGCCCAAACAGTTACAGGTACAGCCCCAATTAAGTTCACCACAATCTTCTTCCTCCCAGATGTGCCCCAGCCTGCTTTATTGATTGTCAACAGGGCAAAGATCTTAGCTGGCAAGAGGCTAGACATGTACAGCAGGGAATAGAGGGACATAAATATCATGACCAGGCTGCCTCTCAGGAAGCAGGCATAGGTGGCCTTCACCATTCCCACTAGCTGAACTGTTAGCAGGAACAGCAGAATATTCCACAGCCGTCCACGGTAGAACAAGTGGATTACTGTAGCCACCAGGAAAAAGGGAAAGAATCCAGTGACCACAGACTCATAGGTCATCCAGAGGCTGTGTTTGTGGAACCAGAGAGCATTGTAGAGCCATTCCCGGAAATACGACTTGCTCCAGCGGGTCTGCTGGTTGAGCCAGCGGATGTAATGAGTAGGTGTCTCAGTCTGGCATTTTGAGCGTGAGGTAAACTTAGTCTTGTAGCCGAAGCTGAGGACTCGGTTGGTAAGATGCCGGTCATCACCAAAGCTACACTTGCTGCCCAGGAAGGTCTGGTGGTACCAGGGCTCCAAGAACTGCTGGAGGAGGGAGTTGCGATACATGCCCAGAGGCCCACTGATACACTGAACACAGCCAAAGTAGGATTGGCATGCACGCTCCACGTTGAAGGCCATCCAGTACCTGACACTGCTCAGGAAAGATATCCAGGAGTCATATTTGTTCAGTATCTGGAACATATCAAGAAGGGGGATTAATTTTGAGGATGACTTCTTGCTGTGGTAATGTGGAACTAAAAGATTGGTCATGAGTACAGCAAGTTGTTACATGGTGAAATTTACCCTACAAAGTCTTCTCACCTGTACATCTCCTCCTACTCCGCCCACCTTTGGGTCCTCCTCCAGAACCTTCAACAGCTCAATTGTGCAGGCTGGATCCAGAACTGTGTCCGAATCACATACCTACAGACATACAGTTGCAATCAAAATTATTCAAAATTATTCATTTGTTTGCAATGAACAAATCAAACAAAATCCACTGAAATAGTTCAACACAACAAATGCTTCAGGTGGTTTTCCCAAATTCAACTGAAAATGCAACTTATAATGACTTCTTCAATCTCAAAATTATTCAAGCTCTTCATGGCAAGCATCTTTAGTACTTAGTAGAGCACCCTTTTGATGTTATGACCTGCTGCAAAGGAGATGCATAGCGAGACACCAGCTTTTGGCAGCATTCCTGACGCCCAAGCTTCAGCTTCTTCACAGAAGGCGTGACTCCTAGGACTTCCTTATACTTCAAGGAATCCATCTTGCCTTCCACATGCTGCAGGTTTCCAGTGGCAGAGGATGCAAAGCAGTCCCAGGGAATCACTGAGCCACCACCATGCTTGACTGTGGACAGAGTGTTCTTTCTTCATTCTTCTTCCTCCAGACATACCACTTATCCATCATGCCGCAAAGTTCAAGTTTGGTTTCATCACTCCACAGAACAGAATCCCCAAACCTCTGTGGCTTATTTATATGATTTTGAGCTAAATGTTCTTGTGCTTTTGGGTCAGTAGTGGTGTATGTCTTGGAGTTCTTGCATGGAAACCTCAGTGCCTGCTGCCATCAAGTCTTGCTGCAGGTCTTTTGCAGTCACTCGAGGGTTTTTCACAAGCTGCTTTCTCAGAAATCTGGTTGTAGCCATTGACAGCTTCCTTTTTCTGCACCGTGCAGGTATTTCATGCCTTTTAGGCCCTAGTCAGTTCAGGTATTTCATGTGTTCCAGCTCAAGCACACCTGGTGCAACTAATAAAGCCCTTGATTAGTTGCATCAGGTGTGCTTTAGACAACACCTGTTTAGCATATTTGTGCTGTTGTGAGGGATTCTATTCAGGGGGTTGAATCATTTTGAAACTGGAGAAGTCAATATATGTTGCATTTTCAGTTGAATTTGGAGAAACCACTTGAAGCATTTGTTGTGTTGTACTATTTCAATTGCTTTTGTTTTATTTGTTCACTGCTAACAGTTGAAAGTTTGTACATTTTGACAATAAACCTGATTTGCAATGGGGGTTGAATAATTTTGATTGCAACTGTATAATGATAATGACAGAATGTTGAACTTGACAGAAGAAAATATGTGATGTATTCAGAAGGTCCCAAGAAAAGCTAAAAATAAAATAAAATAGTACTATCTGTAGCATGGCACCAGATGCACTTTTGCAGAGGATTCCAGAATTTAAGGTTTACTTTTAAAGTAAAGTCAAAACTAATGTTTGCTTTTAAACTACCTAATTAGAAATGCCTGTGACAGAGAGTGGCAGATGTTTGCAAGCTACGGTTGGACTTGAGTTGATAATTGAGATTGACAATGAGAGGTTGTTGACAGCACACAGGTGTTCTCAAAGTGCAGGTGACAAGGCAATGAAATGACCTTTGACCTCCATATAACAGTGCTTCGGATCATAGGAAGAAGAGGAAAAGAAGAAGGTATTGTTTAACTTAACAGTGACCAGTAAAATTAACAATAAGGAATTGTTTTTGAAGCACTCTCAGTGATTATAATAATTATTATAGACTAAAGATTATAATTATGCCTTGAAGGTAGCTACGTTTTGTTCGGTGAAGCTCATTTCTAAGACTAAGACTCACCTGCACATAATCCACAGAGTTCCCCAGTGCTTTGAAAGCCGTATACATCACTTCTCTCTTCCCGCCCCACTCCTGCATGATGCAGGAGTAGCGGCAGCTGCGCACTATCCTGGCCACCCGAATAGCCTCCTCCATATTCACTGAGCCTGTACCTGCGCCTTTGACCCCATTGCTATGGTAATTCCCCTTCCACACCATGCATCCAGCCTGCTCTGTTCCCCCCATTACCTCCCGGAAGATGTCCATCATGTAGGCATCCTCGGGTCGGTTACCATCTACAACAAGCACCACTTTTAGAGTGGGAAAGGAGATGCGGCGCACACTGCGCAGGCATTTGCGTAGGTAGTCCGGGTCCTCCTGGTAAGCAGCAATACAAAGAGCAACAGTGCAGTGCAGGTGCTGTGCCCGTGAAGGTGCTCGCATGCGCCGGTGTTCCAGGTAAGCAAAGAGGCTCTGCAGCAGCAGATGTAGTGACAGGATGGCACCATACAGGCCAAAAGAAAGGTGGTGCTGCTCAGTGTGAATGAACTGGTAGCCAGTCACATAGGCCAGCAGGATGGCAAAGAGCACCACAGCTGCAAATAGAGTGGTGATGAAGATCCGCACCGCTGTTCCACAGCGAGAGGGCATCTACAGGAAGAGGGTGAGAAAGAAGACATGAAAAGCAAAGACAGGAATGATGAGAGAGATGGGAATGTGGCTTGAGAAATGGTGGAAAAGTACTCACTTATCCATGAAATTTAATTTTCTTCAGCTATGATTTACAAACAATAAAGCAGGTTATGGTGCTTATTGTATGTGTTGAACCTAATGAGGATGAGGAGGATATAAACAGAGCATTTGCATTTAGTAGTGACAGACCTGTGCTGACAAGCATTTTCTCTTGTTATTACCACAATAACTGTGGTAATATTTTTTTGATAATAATAATTTTCAGAATTTTGCCTCTGTATACCACCACAATGGATTTGCAATCAAGACTGTGTGATTGAAGTGTAGACTTTCAGCTTAAATTCAAGGCGTTTAACAAAAATTATTGCATTAACTTTGATTCCAAGGATTGAAGTTGTATTTGGTAGATGTTCATGGGAATATTGAACAACTCTCAATATGCAGTCCAAAGAATGCAAGTTATGGAGGCCATCATTATGGCTGAAAAAACAAAACTGACGAATCAGAGAGACAGCAGAAACTTTAAGAGGTGCCAAATCAACAATTTGGTACATTTTTAAAATGAAGGAATGCTCTGGTGAGCTCAGCAACACTAAAAGGCCTGGAAGACCATGGAGGACAAATAAAGTTGGTGAAGAAAAACACCATCACAACATCTAGCCAACTAGTCTCTCTCTTTCAAGAAAAGATTTTGGCTAAAACGAACAAAGAACAGAAAGGCCAGGTTAGACTTTGCTAGGAAAAAATAAATAAATTAACTAAAAAAGATTCTTTGGACAGATGAAACAAAGAATTACTTGTACCAGAATGATGGGAAGAGAAGAGTATGGAGAAATGGCTCATGATCCAAAGCATACCACATCATCTGTCAAACATTATGGAGGAAGTGTTATGGCATGGGCATGTATGGCTATCAGTGGAACTGGGTCACTGGTGTTTATTGATGATATAAAGCTAATAGAAGTAGCAGGATGAATTCTATGTACAGAGCTATACTTTCCGCTCAGATTCAGTCAAATGCTGCAAAACCGATAGGACAGCCATTCACAGTACAGATGGATAATGACCCAAACATAACAGTGAAAGCAACCCAAGAGCTGCTTAAGGCACAGAAATGGAATGTCACCTGACCTCAACCCAATTACGCATGCTTTTCACTTATGTGATGTCCAGGGGTTCCAGTACTTAATACTTGGATGCAGTCGTTTGCATCCAAGTATTAAAAATAAACCTTTTATTTATAATTATGTTGGTTTGTCCAATTACTTTTGAGCCTGCGAATATGGAGGGACTATTTTCAATTCAATTCAATTTTATTTGTATAGCGCTTTTTACAGTAGTCATTGTCTCAAAGCAGCTTTACAGAAATAAAAAACAGGTATAAACAGGTATATCTTGACTATGTCAAGAAAAAGGTTGTAATTCCTAAATGGTTAGTACAGTATTTTCTGTTAAACCCCTTGAATTAAAGCTGAAAGTCTACACTTCAAACTCACCTTGATACAAGTATCACCTTGATACACTTCAAGCTCACCTTCATTTTAAATCCATTGTGATGGTGTACAGAGGCAAAATGACAAAAAATGTCACTGCCCAAATACTTTTGGACCAGACTATAGTGTCTCATCTGTTAGCTGAACAACTACTGAATGTTGGTTTCCTGCTTATTGAATGAACAAACTGATCTCAGTTTCCCTCCCGCTCAGGTTAATGATTTTATTTAACAGCCAGGCATGATTTGAACTAGAAAACAATTTCACAATTTCATCCCTGCACCCTCGGCCCACTGGGGAAAAAAACTGCTTTTATTGAAATACAACCACTTCCATTGATCAAACTCTAATTGACACTGCTCCATTAGTTGGAAGTATCCAAACTTAACAATACTAGCTCTCTGAACCTAGGCTGGAGAGACAGCTGCATGCAGAGGATCAGAGGTAACCCTAATTAGAGGGCCTGCTCCATTGGGGGTTTCTTAGCCCAGGGGACTGTCTGAAAAGGAAAGACTCATGACAATCTAAAGTACACTTCAGTAGTCATTCTCTCACCAATGGCTGTGCACACAGAGACACGGATGTATGTGACGATGAGAAAAGAGTAGCCTACAGAAACCAACACAAACAGAAGTCAGAGCTAAGCCTTTGAACTTTAAGAAAGGCAAAATAAATGAGAGGTTGTTTAAAGCTGTTTATAGTTATAGGCAGAAAAATATATACATATAATATTAATAAAATAATATTGTCTAGACATATAATTTCCAACAACACTTAACCTCAGTGATGTCCATGAACCCAGTAGTCCATCATCTACACATTAACAATAAAGATGCAAAGAATAACTGCCCAAGAGATCATCATCAGAATGGAACTGATGAGCCATAATAAAATATTGAATAGGACATCAGACCATGGATTCTTCTGTGTTTTCCGTTGCCTTAGAAGCTGTAAGTGAGTAATCAATTCAGATGAATGTTCTCAGATTTGACAGTAACAGATTGTCCCCGAAGACCAGTATAATCTAAGCTCAGGTGCAGCAAGTGTAGTGAAGAAAGTAATTATCTCACAAAGACAGTGCAGATGTGGTCCCAGGTGAAGGGCACACTCTTCCTCAGGGCTAGGGTTGAGGACAAGAGCATATTGGAATGTAGAGAACCCTGTGTGTTGTTTGTGGTTGGGAATTCAACAGCTCCCTTTGTAGATTCAGAATGTTATGATCCTTTCTGTTAATACCATGGTTTTAGACATGTCTGCCTGACAATATCAAAATAAATTCATCACCTACAAAGATATCTTGTCTTCAGTTGGGAATATATACAGAGCTGACAGTGATTCAAGAAAAAATATATATTAATGAACAAGCCTCCTTCATGAATGGGTTTGATTGAGAGCACAATTTCCTACCACTAGGAGGCACACTCATTACAGTGATGTACAATATGTCACCATGTACAGAAGCAATACATTTGCTTAATTAATGAATTAGGCCAATGTGCACAGTACATTATCAGTGGGAATGAATGAAGTTCAACCAAGCGAGTGAGTAATCAAAGTTTGACTGAAATCCAACCAAGTGTGTAAGCAGAAGATACCCCATAGTACCCCATAATCCATCTATTGAGGTATACACAATCATATCAAAGCTTTGAAAAGACCAGCCACATCTGGTCTGCCCTGTTAATGAATGGATATGTGTAAGGCCTGCCTGAGTATTATAATCTAGTTTAGTTGCTTGTGAATCCCGGGAGGTTCTTTTTCCTGAGGCCGCCAGACTCTTGTGTTAAATAAGTCTCTTAAGACATGGAAAGTAAAGCAGGCTGCATTTTCCTTGGAGAGGACCCACATCTTCAAACAGAATTCAGAGGCATTTTTAAAGGGAAAAAAGGAAAGTACAAAAAAAAAAAACAACAACAAAAAAAAAGTGTTGTGCAAGATGTATAATGTAAATGTGGCCAGTCTAGAGACATGCATGTTACCACATTTACAAAGATTTTAATAAGTTCTAATCCAGTCTAGCTCGGAGAAAACTAACCATTCAGTAAAAGCAATTGGAGCCCACAAGGTTTTTTCCTGTTCTATTTCTGTTAACACACTAATACAAAAACTTAATTGTGGTAAGTTTTGAGCGCATACTCCCTAAACCTCCCAAGACACATCTTCTGAGTTTCTTGCTCTCTTACATGCAAAAACACATACACACAACCTTTATAAAGAGAAATTCAATCCTATCTCCTTCTTGTATAAAGACAAATTGGATCCCCTCTCCCTCTGCTCCCTAACATCCAGACACAATACACACATACACACTCCAATTGAGTTCCATACCTTCCAAGCCCTGCGGCGGTAACGGTGGGTTTTCTCTGTCCAGGGAGAGTCTTGCTGGATATGCAAGTGGGGGTGTGTTCACCCGGCGTCTACCACACTCCTCTCCACTGCAGCACAGCACGCTCCTTGTTCTGCCTCCTGCTCACACTACATCTTTATTTCACCAGCGCTTAATTCAGGATCTCCTTCATCCAAAAATCCAGCACCCTGGTCTCCTCCTTCACTGGTTCCTCCTCCCTCTCCCTTTCTCTCCCTCCTCCTTAACTCCTGTCGTCTTGCACACTCCTGAGGCATGAAGGCCTCTCAGTTGAGAAAGCAGTGTCGATAGACGGGAACGTTGAGAGTGGTAGAGCCTGGTTGTGGCTCACCTGGTCCTGGCTCCAGCCTGCATGCGGAAAGAGCGCCCTGCATGGTGAGGTTGCTTTATCTCTTTCCCTCTCTCTTATTTAGTCAACACTGTGGTGCAGTGGTAGCTGCTGTCCTTTCTGCATCTCTGCAACGCAGTGTAACCCAAATCTTAGCACCCCCTTCTGTTAACACACTGTCCTGGTTTTCTGTCTCTCTCTCTGCAAAGCACACTCGTGTCCTTTCCTCCTCCTATCCTCATCTTCACTTCTGCACTCTGTCTCCTTTTGCTGCTCTTTTCTGCAGTGCAGCCAGCTACCACAAGACTCAGAACCATTTGGGCAGACCCCTTCTCAATGCTTCCTTTATGCACTTATTTATTTATCCATCATGTGTCCTAGCCACTGACAGCCTGCAGGTCCAAAGAGAAAATGAAGAAAAAAGGGGAAGAGAGAGAGAGACTATTGGAGTGCAAAAGGGGGAGGATGGGGGGAGGGTTGAATATGTGTAGTATGTGTAGTAACAGTCAATATACCCTTTGTAAACCGTTCACTCCCCAAATATTCATATCTGGGTAATACCATCATACAATAAAATCATCATTTGACATGTTTTTAATTAATTTCTCAAGAATAAAAGTCATTTTCTTTCAAATAGTGCATCATGGCTAGCAGGATATTGGTGTAATAGCTCTTTCATGGCTGGGCAGCAGGAGAACATAAAGCATAGTAGAGGAGGAGGTCATCCTGAGTGCCATTGATAACTTAATGATATGCAGTGGCATTATAGCTGCCTTCATATTCAAGAAATGTCCTTGAATCTAAACCACTAGCAACATAGTCCTGTAAAACATATGCAATGTCTGTCTGTCTCTCTCTCTCTATTTTATATATATATATATATATATATATATATATATATATATATATATATATATATATATATATATGTGTGTGTGTGTAAATATGTGCATGTATATAAATATATAAATATATATATATGTATGTGTATATATATATATATATATATATATATATAAATAATATATATGTGTATATATATAAATATGTGTATATATATATATTTTTATATATACATACACATATATATACACATACACTTATTTACATATATATATATATATATATATATATATATGTAAATAAGTGTATATATATATATATATATATATATATTATAAAAGGTAAATATATATACCTTTTACCACATTTCAAGCTTCAAACATAAAGATATAAAATTTAAATTTTTTGTGAAGAATCACCAACAAGTGGGACACAATTGTGAAGTGGAACAAAATCTATTGGATTTTTGAAACTTTTTTAACTAATAAAAAAATGAAATGTGGGGCGTGCAAAATTATTCGGCCCCTTTACTTTCAGTGCAGCAAACTCACTCCAGAAGTTCAGCAAGGATCTCTGAATGATCCAATGTTGTCCTAAATGACTGATGGTGATAAATAGAATCCACCTGTGTGTAATCAAGTCTCTGTATAAATGCACCTGCTCTGTGATAGTCTCAGGGTTCTGTTGAAAGCGCAGAGAGCATCATGACGACCAAGGAACACACAAGGCAGGTCCGTAATACTGTTGTGGAGAAGTTTAAAGCCGGATTTGGATACAAAAAGATTTCCCAAGCTTTAAACATCCCAAGGAGCACTGTGCAAGCGATCATTTTGAAATGGAAGGAGTATCAGACCACTGCAAATCTACCAAGACCTGGCCATCCCTCTAAACTTTCAGCTCAGACAAGGAGAAGACTGATCAGAGATGCAGCCAAGAGGCCCATGATCACTCTGGATGAACTGCAGAGAACTACAGCTGAGGTGGGAGAGTCTGTCCATAGGACAACAATCAGTCGTACACTGCACAAATCTGGCCTTTATGGAAGAGTGGCAAGAAGAAAGCCATTTCTCAAAGATATCCATAAAAAGTCTTGTCTAAAGTTTGCCACAAGCCACCTGGGAGACACACCAAACATGTGGAAGAAGGTGCTCTGGTCAGATGAACAGATGAACAAAATCGAACTTTTTGCCCACAATGCAAAAACGATATGTTTGGCGTAAAAGCAACACAGCTCATCACCCTCAACACACCATCCCCACTGTCAAACATGTTGGTGGCAGCATCATGGTTTGGGCCTGCTTTTCTTCAGCAGGGACAGGGAAGATGGTTAAAATTGAGGGGAAGATGGATGCAGCCAAATACAGGACCATTCTGGATGAAAACCTGTTGGAGTCTGCAAAAGACCTGAAACTGGGACGGAGATTTATCTTCCAACAAGACAATGATCCCAAACATACAGCAAAATCTACAAAGGAATGGTTCACAAATAAACGTATCCAGGTGTTAGAATGGCCAAGTCAAAGTCCAGACCTGAATCCAATCGAGAATCTGTGGAAAGAGCTGAAAACTGCTGTTCACAAACGCTCTCTATCCAACCTCACTGAGCTTGTGCTGTTTTGCAAGGAAGAATGTGCAAGAATTTCAGTCTCTCGATGGGCAAAACTGATAGAGACATACCCCAAGCGACTTGCAGCTGTAATCGCAGCAAAAGGTGGGTCTACAAAGTATTAACGCAAGGGGGCCGAATAATTTTGCATGCCCCACTTTTAATTTTTTTATTAGTTAAAAAAGTTTCAAAAATCCAATAGATTTCGTTCCACTTCACAATTGTGTCCCACTTGGTGGTGATTCTTCACAAAAAATAAAAATTTTATATCTTTATGTTTGAAGCCTGAAATGTGGCAAAAGGTTGAAAGGTTCAAAGGGGCCAAATACTTTCGCAAGGCACTGTGTGTATGTGTATATATATATATATATATATACACATATATAATCTGTGTGTGTGTGTGTGTGTGAACCATTCTGTACATCCCATATGGTGTACTCTGTATGTTGCCAGGATGGTTTAGATCCAAGGACATTCCTTGAATGTGAAGGTAGCTACAATCAATACATTTGATTTATTGTAGCTATATACACTGTCAAATCCATAAGCATTTGGTCAGTGACATTTTGTAATTTTTCCTCTGTAGACTGTTGTATATAAAATATTCATGAAATAAACACGAGTGAGACCTAGTAGGAGTAGTACGTAATTTTATTGAAAATTCATTGAGCTGACGTTCACCTAAGACACAACACATACACATAAGCAAGGCGCAAACCATACATGTATTTGATTAGTGCGGCAGGCCTCAGAGCGCAGGTGGAAGGTTAACTAAGAGACACACACACACACACACACACACACACACAGACACAGAGAGAGGCCTATGCCGCCACACACACACATACAGGAGGAAAACAGAACATTATAAGAATAATAAAAGGAGTATTAGGATATTATAAGGATTATAAGGATATTATAATGATATTGTGAAGTATGGAGTACAGAAAAGGGGGTAAAACACTTGCAAGCAGTATAACCAGATATAAAACAGAAATACAGAAAAATGTGAAAGAAACTTACTCATAATGCACGTGAAGGTGTGGAGGATTCTTTTCTCAAGAGAAAATGTCAGGAGTAACACAGACGAAGGCCTTAATTTTTAAGAGAGAATGA